>CABFPE010000272.1:73206-84247 GCA_900660155.1 Hofstenia miamia | reverse complement strand
TATATATATATATTAGGACTTTCTTTACCATTTTAATGGTATTTCTTTATTTGTGATTTTATATCTATTTTAGGACAATCATCCTAGATAGGTTCGTCACCTTTTATATTGTCCCATACATCTTCTAATTGTCTGAGGTGCTCCAGCAACTGATTCATACTACAATTTGGATTTAAGTCCTTTATCTCTTCTAGGTCTGTTTCTTTTTCAGTGAGTTCTATCATTTATATTTGGTAGCACAGATCAATAGTGATTTCAGGTTCAACCATTATCCTTTGCACTGGTGTCATCAAGTTTAACTGTAAATCTGTTGCTTTTAATTCTGACACTCTTTCATCTTCTTGATTTTCCATTATGAATACATTCTCTAATTTGTCAGCCAACTGTTTGAGTACTTTTTCACTGAATTTCTTCTTGCTATAATTATCATGCAAACTTTTTGTTTTTTCATCATTCATAATGTATCTTCTATCATTTTCTGTAGTGTGTTTGTGTACAGTTCCTCTTCTTCAATGAAATTGAAATTTCTTTCTTGTCTGATCTTGTTTTGTGACACATCACTTCATGTATTCCAGTTATTTGATCTTTCAGTTTATTTATATATTCATTATCCAATTTACCTGTGTATTCTTTTTATTGCATCAAAATTGGTGTTGCAGCCTCCCTTCCATACATTGCTTCAAATTGTGTCATTCCTATAGTTGAATGCACTGAGGTGTTGTACAATTATTCTTCTATTTCTAATAATTCTCTCCAATCTCTTCTTCCTATTTGTGATGTTAAAACTCTTATCAATTTTATCATTGTGTGGTGGATGATATGCCTATCAATATTACTGATTGATATATCTTGATTCAAACTGTCTCTGTAATCTAATGAAATCTGCGGATGTATTAAATCATTGATTCCAATGTGGTTGTCAGATTTTTTGTATAGATGTTTGTAAAAATCAGTGACGGTGTTTATAATGTCATCTTGAATATCTGAAAAATTAATATTGTCTAATTGAACGTGCTCAATATTTATTTCATCTATTGAATTTTTTATATAATTATTGATATCCTTAGCACTGCCTTCATTGACCTCATGCTCAATGTTTTTGATATATTCCAATTCATCCTGGGCCTATTGATTTTGAATATTTTGCAATTTTGATGTGTAAAATTCGTTATGTTCATCAAAATTATACATGTCTTGGGACAGAAAGTTCAATTGTTTTTCATAGAATCTGGCCCTTTAAAAGTCATTTGATTCAATGTATTTATATTTGACTTGTAAGAAGTTCTCAATCCTTTCTTTCATAATTGTCAATTTAGTTTGGATACTAGAAATTTCTGCATGATCTAAGGAAGAGGAAATTACGTTTAGAATTTTCTCATAATTATTATTCATTCTCCACATATCTGGCCCCTTTTGATTATCCTTAAGAAATTTTATAATTAAAGGTATATATTTGGAAAATGTAATAGTTTTTTCCTTTGTCTCAGTAGTATTGAGTCATTGTCAACAAAATTAGATGTGTCAATTAAGTTAAAATTAAGAAATGAGTTATTATTTAAATAGCTGTACCTAGGTAGGGTTAGATTTGATTGTGATTGTGAATTATGAACATCATTTGGTAGCTAAAAGCAATTTGTATCTCCTGCACTTAGCAACAACAAGTTAAGGTTGGCTAGGGAGGACATATTTATGTTCATCTTTACCTATGTAATGGTTAATTCAGATTATATCATTTTGTTTTTGGTAGAATATTTGTGCTGAGGGGCATTCATATTTTACAATTAGTTTAGGGTTTTTGCTGTTGCACAGCATTAGAAGCCCTCCCTTTTTTGCATTTGGTTCTTAGTGATGTGGGTATAAAAACCTTTTCTTTTTAAGTAGTTTTTTTTTCCAGATGTTAAATCAAAATTTTTGTTTCTTGCAAAAATATATAGTTGGTATTATTAGTTTTTCAAGCTTCAAATATATTAATTAATTTAGTAGGGCAAACAATACCACTTACATCTTAGTTTATTATTTTTAGCATACTTACAAAAAGGATAAGATTGAGGAGAACATGTTGAGTCATAAGGAGATTCAGAGGAAAAGAGGTTTTGGTTGAGTAAACAAGGTTGCTAATTGTAGAAGGCATCATTATGGGTGGATTGCTACTTTCAAGGGCTTGACAAGCTTTGGCTAACAGATAGCTAGATGATGCCTGTATCTTACATGAAAAAGTGAGCAAGGTCAACATGTTCTTTCTCTTCAGTGGAGAGTGAGTCCTCCACTGGCATGTTTAAAATGAGTTCTCCAAGTCATAGTAAGAGGCAGTGATGCTGTCTTTAGATGTTTCACAAAAGTTTGTGGTTGAACTTCTTCCAATTCTTGCACTTCTTTGGTTGATGTAGGCTGTTGCTTGTCCAAGTTGTTGCCATTTTTGTTTCCATTCTTCTAGTTACTTCACTCTCTCTTCATAGGCAACCCACCTATAAGTTTCTTGTACTCTTTGAAAGGAAAACTGTCCTTGAGATTTATAATTTCTTAACACTGTTGCGACTGACAGATTTCAAAAGGGCAAGGATTTTGTAGATTAGTTCGGTGTAGCAATCACAGCAGAAAGTTGTTCTATCAGCACTAGGGGGTGGAGCTGACAGGATGAAGGTAGCTGTAAGGTTGCTGAACATTTTTTCTTTAAAAGAAAGCTGTTCCAAGTTAGCAGGAGTTTGGATTACATTGTCCTTGTAAAGTTTGCAGCAGAGGGATTCTGGGAAAAGGATGCAGAGTAAGACACCAACTTTATAAAAAAGAAAAGAGGATGGTATGCAAAATAATACAAAACAAATGAAAAGAAAAATGTATGTTTAATGGTGGGTGGGGTGAAACAAACTGTGAGTGGGAATGGATCTTCAGGATGAATCAGGAGGAAGAGAGAGATTTAAAAAAGAGCAAAGACTTGAAGGGAAAATTATAAACTATAGGTTACAGGAAAAAAAGAAGATAGGAAAAAAATAAAGCAAGGTGAAAGCAAAAAACAAAAAATAGGTGAAACACAGTGACAGAGAGATGTGCAATAAATACATGCCAAATGCCAGGTACGTATCCATGCCAGGTGTAGAATATATCTTTAAGACATTTTGAAAAAGTTTTAGAATATGTCTAGAAGACGTTTTGGAGGCGTCTAGATTACATTTAGAAAATGTTTAGAAGATATTTTTAACATCAGTTGATGGACACTAGGTGGTATTCAGCAATGCTTAGAAATAGTGTTTTGCAATACAATTAGAAGAAGTAACTTAGGACGTCTTACAACATGTTATGACATTATAAGACAAGTATAAAATGTTTTATTGCTTATTGGGAATATAAAAGAGTAAAGTAAATAATTTGAAAAAAGGATTATAGCTAGTATGATTGTTTCTTAGGTTAGCCTGATATTAATTACTCTAATATTATTTAATATATAGTTTGTATATATTTTGATATTTATTTTGTATTGCTAAAAGATTAATTTGATTTGTCTTGATGTAAGTTGATTATATTGTAATGTTTCTAACTTCAAAATTAATCATGTGAAATAGTGCAGTATTTGATTTGCCTCTCAATTCAAATTTGCATTGCTTAAATTCAACTTTGCAAATGAAGGAAATTTGTAAGCAATCTGCAGGTAATAATCAATTGTATATAAACCTAGGGGAAACTTTTACTCCTTCAGACAGCATCAATTAGTTTAGCTTCATGCTAGTGTTATTTTCTTGTTCACTTATTGTGGTTTTAATGTATATAAATTTGATATGATAATAACTAGATAGGCTCTGAAAGTAATTTTGGGAATCATGTTGAAATGAAAGGTGACTAATAGCTTCTTGATTCTTTACCCTAAATACTGGTCACATTAGGTTAGGTATAGGCAGGAAGCTAGTTTATAAAAACGTGTACTCTTCTTTTCATTTGGACATAATATATAATATTTTACACTATGGTTAAATAATGCTTGTTGGCCTGCTCAAATGCATTGTAAATACATGCTATCTATCTTATTGATTATCTATATTTAGGTCTTTAGATAAATATTACAAAGCTGGACACAATAGTGTAACATAATTAAGATTATAATCAGCATCAATGAAAACAAAAAGGGGGATGATGAAAAAGAAAAAGAAATTTAAAAACTTTTATTTATTTATTTTGATTCATTTGATTATGGTTTTATATCAATTAGAACCTTATGTAGCTAAGATTTAAAATGGTAAAATAATTTTTGGCAAATGATTTGGCAAGAAGAAATTAGCCAAAATGCATAGCTAATTAATAACCACAAAAAACAAATTGTGTAATGATCAGCAGAAAAAAATTAGAATCAAAGAAATAATTGTCAATCTTCAAACAGGTAGATGTTGTTTGTTGTGAAGTTTTGATATAAATACAATGTGTAAGAACAAAATGTTGATGAAAATTAATCATTTTGATTAATCTTTAATTTGTATCAGGTTTAATTATTAAATTAAATTAAATCTAAGCATGTCTAGTTGGGAAGCATTGTTGATATTCAGCTTTATGCTTGAAATCTGTCTAGAGAAAATGTATCCTTAGGTTAGTGATACAATGTGGAGTGTTTACTTCAGTTAGCTTTCTGTTCTATTCACTCACTTAAATAAGAAATGCAATTATACAGCTGGAGTGCTGAATGTAGGGTAACCCTTTGTTTTAGATCTAAATTCTGTATCAGTACTAAACATAACAAAACTTATAATCGTTATTCTACTGTTTTATTTTGGACTCTATGTATCAAGGGTTATGTACTTATTTATCTCTAGGGTTATTTTTATGTAAGGTCATTAAAAGGTGAAAGCAGTCTGGTTGCAGACAGTCATTTATTATTTTCAATAACAAGAGCAATTGTCATACAAATTTACTAAATGGTAAATAACAAATACCACATTAAACACTGTCACTGAGAGTGTTCATTCATGAAAACTTTGCAGAGCATTGGCAATTGCTGTTGGATACCACTTCATTCTTGATTGCATGGCTCTGCTCCAGTTTGTGACCCTGCCATCTTTTGTTGTAAATTGAAAAAGACTATGAGTTTTTTTAACAAACTAGTTGTTGACATTCATATGTAATAATTGCACAGCTGAGATATTCTGAAATCTTCACTTAGTTAAGAGAAGTGTGTTTCACTAAGAAAAGTAACAGTAAAAGCTGAACTATGGTCAATCTCTACTAAGTGTTGATTCTACTGTAGCATCTATGACAAGGATTTGATATCCATTCTCTCCATTTTCACAACATAAGTGTTTGGGTATACTAGCAGGTAGAGATGTATAGTTATTAAACTGCTTAGCTTTTATATTGCTAACACCAGTAACTATAATTAATGGATAATGTAACAAACACTATTTAGGTGAGAAAGCTTTGCAGCATCTTTGCCAGCTGTCAACAGGTGGGCATCTGCCTAAAGCTTATCTCCAAATTGAGTAACAAACACTTCTGTAGAATCTTGGCAATCCAATTTCCACACTTAGTCAATAGTAACTTATTACTTTTCATAGTGTATACAACAATTAAGTTTGACAAGTTCCTAATTCTCTCCTTTCATTTGAGTGTTTGTTTGATTAACTTTTATTAATAGTGTTGTTTGTTAATTAATAAACACACCATACATAAATTTATTATTTGTTCCATTACTTTTCTCACCACTGTAGTGATAAATCTAGAGTTAAAGGTTTTTTGTCTGCATTATGCCTAAGTGGCCTCTTTTGTGCAGTTTCTGTATGAGTTCTCTCTTGCAAAATTCGGGGATTTCTATTCTCAACATATAATAGTCCATAATTAATCAGCTTCCATTTATACAGTTTGTAATAACTTGCTGTCAATTTTGATAACATTGTCTACAGATTTTGTTGAGAATTATGTTGTCTTTTTATTGAAGCATAATCCAAAGATTAATGCTGCAAAGAAGAAGAAGAGAGATTAGTCAGTCAAGGAAGATTAACATCAAATTATGATTAAATTAATTGCAAATCAAAATTAATTTAAGTTTAATTTAGCATCATTAATTTTGTAAATGCAACTAAGAGATAACATTACCAAATAGTACTTGTCAATAACAATTTGGCAAAATGAAGGGGGCAATATCACTTCCACTATTTTTAGCCATCTTGGCAGATGATAATTTGAAATTCAAATTGAAAGGTACTTTTTGAATTGAAACTATAAATAGAGCAAAATCATTTTAGAAACTGTTGAAGTAAATTCTTTGAAAATCTTATCTTTAAATTTATTTTAATTTGCTTATTATTACACAATGTCAAGCTAAATGGCAAATGCTTAGTAGTGGTGAGGACACATATTGGGAGCAATTTGAGGGTCTTTGATCCAAACCATGAACCTGTATTTATGTAGCATCATCCAAATAAAATCAGAAATAAGCTGCAAACATTGCAAGAAGAGATTAAGATCGAAAAAAAGTTGATTAAAAATATTGTAATTAAATCAATTAGTATTATTTCAGATTTATTTGTAAAATGCAACTAAGAAACAACATATGTCAAAAAAGAGATATTTGTATCTGTTGATAAAAATACTTTTGATTAATGATGCTTTCATTATTTTCAGCCGCCATCTTGGCAGAAATTTTAAATTTGAATCAACAGGCACTTCTTTTGGAAATACTATAAATAGATTAAAAACCCTGTAAGAAGTTGATAAAGAATATTATTCAGAATTCTTATTTTGTTTCATATTAATGGTTTGATTGTTTAGTACAATGTTGAGCTAATTGAGTGGTGTTTAGTAGTGGTCTGGATACATCACAGGGAACGATTCTAGGGTCTCTGTGCCAGATCACGAAAGTGCACATATGTTAGGTGTAGGGGTTTTCTCTCGATTAGCCGACTAGCATTTCACTTCTACATGTATTAAATAATTAATTGTCAGCAAACAGTTGGATTACTGAACTCTAGGAATTTTATTAATATTATTTTAGATCCACATTAATGACCTATAATCGACCAATAAAGTGACTGTACCTGTAGTAAATTATAAATGTAGGTTAGGAAGTTGTTTGAACAGAATATATCTAAATAAGCCAATATATTTTGGTAATGGCTACATGTAATATGAATACATGCTAGACAATAATAGACTATTACATTTTCAAAACCTGAAGAGACCAACAGCTGATATAAAAAAGATGAAGATAGATGACAATGCTGAATTCAAAATATGCTGAATTAATGGCAATGAAATTATATATGATATGTATGATTTAGACAGCGTACATGAAGAAGAATTTGATGATGAGTACACAGCAGAGATCAGAGATGATGATCCGAGCCAAAGAGTGCTGCCCCAGGGGACAGCAAGAAATAAACCTATATATAACCCTGAAACATGGGATATAAATTTACTAACTGCATTTAGGGAATTAGAGGAAAAATGATGCACCCCCGATGAAAAAGAGAGTGTGCAAAACCCAACAACCAGAGGAGCTTTCAACAGGAGAAGGAGAGTGCGAAGAAGTTCTCAAACCAGACGTCAAATTGAGAGCAGAAGGGATGAGAACAAGGAACTGATGAATAGATGACGCAGAGTGAGAAGGCGTCCTAGTAGTCCTCAAGGCTGATTCAAGGGCAGAGAGACCAACGGTCAAAAAGCCTCTCCCACCAGGGATCTGCACCGCTGATTCAAGGGCATGCAGAAAACTTGTGCACAGCACAACTTTCCCTCCCAAAGTCCATGACGCCGATTCAAGGGCGGGGAGACATGAGGAGTTCCAGGGGAAGGTGTAAGTGGTGGAAGAACCATGGAGATACAAAAGCAATTCATCTCATCTGGAACCACAGCTGGTCAAGTGCCAATAGAAGTAACTGTGAGCCGATTCAAGGGCGAAGCAGTAGAAAATATTAGCACAGATTCACAGCCTTCAGACTGTGAACTGAGCACTAGTAAGATACCACTAAGGATGACTCAGCTACACGCCTCCTCAGAAACAATGTCAGAAAGAACGATAAGATCAAAAGAGAGAGAAAAACAAATGTTGAAAATCGATGGAGAAACGTTACACCCTTATTTCATGGGAAAATCAGAGATGCGTTATAATGCATTTACAAAGCTATCCCCAGAAACAAAAACTCATATACGAAAAGTCGTGAGAGTCGAAGGGAAGTACTTACCAATTGTGCTCCATGCAAACAACAGACTGAAAGTAAATGTCATCATTAGTTATCCACAAAAGTGAACAAAACATTAGAGAGGCCATACATGCGCAGTACAGTTCACGTCCTATTTGATGACGCATTTACACTGGATACAACACTAGCAATAATGGCCTACAAAGACAAAATCGTCGAAATACCAGAGATAAGCATTGATGCAGAGAATCTCACGATAATACATATAGTAAAACAAAAAGAATATACAAAAATGTTAGAAAAGAAAATAGATGATGCAACAAGAATGGCAAGAGTGCAAAATATCAGAATAGTGATCATAACAATATCAACACAAGAAGATATTCCTGAGCATCTAGAAGATGCATGCCAGTTAGGCAAGAACATCTTCCCATGGGAAAGAACATCGAAAATCACAACAATCCCAGAGCTAATATGATTTGATCTGCAAGTAGACTACTGGGCACAAATCTACAGAATCATGGTAGACCCATGCATTGTGATCAACCTCTACAGGCAGACAAAAACAATAGAATTAATGACAGATACAGAAGGTAGAAAAGGCCAACACATTATTCATAAAGTGTAGTCTAATGCAATGACAAGATCATTTACAACAAATACAAATGATTTGGAAAAACATGAAGTTGCAACAAAAAGTAGAGGAAGGTTGGCCACAAATAAAGATGGATGCACCTTCGCGAAAGTTTCACAAATCTGTAGAGATGGCACTGACGGAGGTAAATAGAGCCTACGAACTAAACACGAAAAAAGACTTCAAACAATTATTATTTGAAGAAAAGAACGCACCAGAGATACGCTATAGAATGACAGCGTGGATACTAGTGATATTCAGAACAGAGGACGTGGAAATAAAACTCCCAATCTCACGACACACTCATCACAGACTAATGACAGCTAAGAAATATGAAATAGTGATAGCCCTGATAAACACGCAAACAAAGAACTGGCTACTAAAAGGTCACACTGGGAAACTAGAGTCACCAAATCGATCAGAAAAGCCAGTGCAAACGATAGAAATGATATTGAGCAGAATAATAATGAATGAAAATCCGCTAGGGAAAATGTCAGTAATAAGCATTGCAAATAAGATGGGGATATGCCCCAGCAAAATTATGATATTTGACGAGCCAATGAGAAAGTATATGTGAGGAGCAACATCCGAAACATGGATAAAGCAACTCCAAAACCAACCTTGGCTCACAACAAAGAAAATTATCAAAAGGAAACTTGCAGGCACAGCTGAAATCAGAAGAACACTAACACAGAAAAGGGTGCAGAGAACCCTTGATCGCAAAATGGAATGCTATGAACGAGTCTGTGGTGTACATTTACTAAGATTATCCAGAGCGCTGAGATGATGAAAGGAGGGGGCATTACAGAACTGGCAGAAGTCTGTGAAATGGTTACAAAATCCCAAGCAGAAATGCTAGAGGAGGAGCAGCTACTGACATCATCCAGGTTACTACTATCCCCCAAAACACAACAGACCATCAACAGGATAAATATTGAGAAATGGGGAGAGATCAGTCCAGCCAAAATGATAGAATGGATTGATACAGATGATGAGCAGTTCCTGGTCAAAATTAAAATTACAAAAGAAACTAAAGATATAAAGGAAAGAAATTTCCAGAGGATCAGAGAACAACAAACAGCCGCGACGATGAAATTGATGTTTACTGAAGCGTTCACATGAACAGAACTAGAGGAGCTTTTAAAGCCATACAATCAGCTAGCTATAGATGTCAAATGCATTACTTCAAGAGTGAAAATCAAGGAATAGACATGATTGAAATTGAGCTGGAGAAGATTAACACAAGCATTCTGGGATACAATTTCGGAAGCTAAAATGAACTACCCCGCCACAATAGGCCTAGCAACAGCATCAACAACAGAAGGCTCGTACCCACACATAGAAAGAGAAATAGAAACGAAAATCCTGATATGCACACTGCCAGAAACTGTTGCAATACCAGTGGTCCTCTCACGATTGAGATTACCAAAAGAGGTTAAGGTGGTGAAGACATTCCTTCATGATTATAAGTCATATGTAAATATGGGAAGAAAAGCAAAAGCCATCATAGAGTGAGATGATTATAAAAAGTCGAAAGAAATAATGCTATGAAACAACAACAGAAAAAGGGTTTACATTGAAGGCATGATAACGCCAGACCAGCTTTACACACACGGAAACCCCATTAACATGCAACTGCAAGATCTCAGAAAGGAGATTGAGGAACAGAACCCAAGAGCTATAATACTATTTTCCGGAGTAAATGACATAGCTTGGACAGACATATGGGAGAAGAAATACCGCTACTATGATGTTACAAAGTGGGTCAAAATTGTAACAATGATGCAGATCAATAAAAACAATCCTAATGCTATAACAGAAAAGGAAGTAAGAGACAACATCAGTTTCTTTTACAAGGATGTGGAAAATGCTCCGAGTCTACAGAAAGTCTTCATGTTTTTCTACCCTGATAATCAAATCAGAGAAGATCTAGCACACATGAGCAGAGCTGACGTGCAAATGACACTCATGATCAGCATTAAAGGCATACAATTATATCACAAATACTATGACATCTTTTCACAAAAAATTAACGAATTAAGAGAAATAACACTGATAGCAGAAGACATCTGAGAAGCACGTTTCCTGAAAAATGTCATAACAACAGATAGAGAGGCGGTTCTCAAAATGACAAAGCAAATTGAATTCGAGAAAACAATGTGGGCCAACCAGCAGGCGGATACTCTAGTGCATGGAGAAAGAGCTGTGCTGAAAATAACACAAGCTGAGGGGGGCGTGTAGCATCATCCAAATAAAATCTTAAATAAGCTGCAAACATCGCAAGAAGAGATTA
>CABFPE010000272.1:31631-72206 GCA_900660155.1 Hofstenia miamia | reverse complement strand
AGGATTTTTCTCTGTCTCTGGCCTCTAGATAGGCCTAGGCCAGCATTTGCTGGGCCTTACCTATGAGGGAGCTTTGCTTCGTCATGGGTTTTGTTATGATCCGACATCTTTAATTTAACTGGAGAACGAGTCACTTGGTGCTTTGCACTTCAAGTGTTTATATATCTCCAAATATAATCAGGATCTCCATAACAGGNGCGAGGAGCAGCCGGCGACATCTATGCCCAGAGCCGTAGAGTGTGTCTACGAGGGCAGTTTTCCTCTGTCTCTGGCCTCTAGATAGGCCTAGGCCAGCTTTTGCTGAGCCTTACCTATGAGGGAGCTTTGCTTCGTCATGGGTTTTGTTATGATCCGACATCTTTAATTTACTGGAGAACAAGTAACTTGGTGCTTTGCAATTCAAGTGTTTATATATCTCTAAATAGAATCAGGATCTCCATAACAGGCAGACGGCAGGTGCTCACGAGTTACCTCAGTTAGTAGCCTTGGTTGGCGAAAGCTGTAGAGAGGCGCAACCCTCTCATGAAGCTAGGCCTTCGGCTTCACTCTCTGCTGATCAGACTCAACACAGATCAGCACTCTGCGTGCCAGGGGTCGCCAGAGGACAAGCATGATTAAGCCGGCAGCACACTTCTAGGGGAAGTGCCAGAGCTGATCTGTTGCCACCCACTCTTCAGTCCGTTGACTGGTAGAGTAACCCTGATTTAAGCATTAGAGCAACATCTCAAATGTAGCAACAGCAAACTTTTATATTGATAGAGTTTAAACATTGCAGTTTAAACTAATGCAAACCCAACAAAGGTTTGAAGGAAATGCTAGAAAGCTTACAATTTACATTGATTTTAAGTTGAAAATGGAAAATATAACAAATTTTTTTATTATAAGCAATAACAACAAGCATACAAAAATGCCCAATTTAGATTTAGTTTTCAATTTCCAAAGAAATTGCAATTTTTGAACATTATTTTTTTCCAATAATTAAAAATATAGTTTGACCAATTTTAAGTCACATCCCTACCCGCGGATGAAGTGAAATAATAATTTGAAAGAATCATTAACCTACATCAAAGCTACATGGGTAAATTTTGAAATTTCATTCTGCACATATATCTTATAATTTTTGCAAACAGAAAATTGCAAAAAAGCACTTCACAATGAATTTTATATGGTTATGAGATCTAAGAGAGCATAATAATGAATAATATTTTATTTGCAAGCATTAGTTCATATATTATTTATGATTAAGAGTAAATCAGATGTCACTAGTGGTCCACTGGTGGCTATGAGTGGCTGAAATTGCTACTATTGCCACTACTTATCTACAAGTGGTCCACTAGTGGCTATGAGTGGCTGTAATTGCCACTCCTGCCACTGCTTCCCCACCAGTGGTCCAATGGAGGAAACTGGTGGCCGCCAATGCCACTCATTCTCCACCAGTGGACCACTGGTGGTGGCTACATGGGTACATCCCTACCCGCGGATGAAGTGAAATAATAATTTGAAAGAATCATTAACCTACATCAAAGCTACATGGGTACATCCCTACCCGCGGATGAAGTGAAATAATAATTTGAAAGAATCATTAACCTACATCAAAGCTACATGGGTACATCCCTACCCGCGGATGAAGTGAAATAATAATTTGAAAGAATCATTAACCTACATCAAAGCTACATGGGTACATCCCTACCCGCGGATGAAGTGAAATAATAATTTGAAAGAATCATTAACCTACATCAAAGCTTGGTAGCAGATGTTACACGATGTACTTGTAATACATTTTAATATTTTTTGTACTTATTACAAATATCTTAGAATGGGTAATCTGAAGTCTCTAAAATATTGTGTACTATATTTCATTGATTGCGTTGCATTTAAATACTATTCATTCAAGAATGTAATAAATATGTGTAGATTATAGCTAACATATTGAGAAATATTACATCTAAAAAACATCAAATATTACCGATTTAAATAAATATTTGAAAAAAATTGGAGAGAGAAAATTGCATATTTTAAAATTGATTGAAAAATTTGTAGTAGAGGAAACTGCAATTTAAGTTAAAATGCATTTCTGCAGTATTCTCAACTTTAAGTTTTCCACAGCTGCTGTTTGCTCTACCCGTGATAAATTTTATGTAGTCCAGACAGTAAAATTCTGCCGTTTCCTCTACCTTTGGCGAAGTTGAGCATACTGCAGAATTTACGGAAAATGTAGAGCAAACAGCAGAATTTTGCAGTTTGCTCTACTAGTCATTTTGTCTATCAAGAAAATATTAATTCAATGGCAGTCTACACTACAATTTTATCTTGATCGTAGGGAATCAATGTTAAAAATATAATGTCAATGTTTCTAGATGTAAAATTTAATTTCCAATCGATTAGAAGTGGTTTAAAGTTGATTGGACAAATATTTTAAATTTGATTTTAGCGATTAATCGTTAATATCTCCATGAATATTGCTTCTATTGACTTGGAACTTAGTGCATTCGATTGTAAATTAAAAATTACATATAGAAAATTTTGTTTAAGACAATTTCAATTAATTTATTTTGCAATAATACAAAAATATATAAAAAATTAAGATATGCACTACCAGCCTTTCTCCCGATTTTAAGGGGGGTCTAGCGCTCTTAGTTTTGGAGTTACGACTGCCGATCATTTAACAATTTTGTTCAGAAAGACCGATAATAGTCCGCCCCACCTATTTCCAAAGTGATCAAAGCACTCCTTCAACCGCTAGAAGGAAATGAAAAAATTTCTGCAAAAAATTTTTAGAAAGAAATGAAAGTAAGTTTTTATACTGTTTTCCTTACTCATGTTCAGCTCTGGTGAATTAGAATCTAAAATTTTTTAAAATGACTATGTAGTCTAACTCAAAATTGCACGACGATTCAAAAAATCTTAAAATGTTTAAAATCGGATTTTTAGTTCAGGAGATATCAGGGTTTTCAGGTTTTTAAGAATTTGAAATTTTTGAAATAAATAGACTTAACTCTGTCAATTGTGAACGAATTTTGTTAAAATTTTAAAATTGCATTCTAAGAGTCTTCTAAAGGTGCAGACAAATTTTTGAGGGATTTGAAATAGTCTAAAGTTCCCTAATTTTATTTTGGGGCATTAAAAATTTTTACCGATATTTACCATTTTTGAAGTGATTAAAAAACTGTTCCAAACTAGTCCATAGACTAGTACTAAAGGCTCCCCAAATATCAATAAAATATCTTCCAAATTGACTGGGGTATGTTGATTTTAATTTTTAGATATGCAATTCCTTTGGTCAAACTCCCCATGTGACACCTTACTTGTTACCACAAGTTAACTTGAAAAAAAATTCAAAAATAAAGCTTTTTTAAAATAAAATTGTCTTTTTATGCGTTAATGAAAATGTAGAGACTAAACTGTCTCAAGATGCTGTGCATTACGAATTTTTCTGCAGATAAGTGCACTAAGATGCTAATTCAAAGATTAATATTGCTCCATGCTTGATGAATACTGTCAATGTGGCATAGGGGCTTTAGCTAGGTTGATGATTTTATTGTCAATGAGTTCATTGAGGATTTTATTGTAGTTTTCTTTCAAGTGTTCCGGGACTCTTCAGCATGGTAGTCTGATTGGTTCTTGTGTTGCTGTTATTATTTTGTAAGCCTCTCCCACTGCCTTCCCAACACTGATTTCTTCATAGTTGAAGATTTTCTTGTGTTTCCATAGTGTGTCAGTTAGTTGTTTCCTTTCTGTTGGTGTCAGGTGTTTTACCCTTTTCAGGTATTATTCCGGTATTTTGTAGTTGTCTTCTTCTTCTTCAATTATATTATTGCTTTTTAAATTAGTTATTTTTCTGTGGTGGTCCTTTTTCCATTTATTTTGATGTTTTCTTTGTTGATGCTAACATTTCTATTCATTGCATTTAGTATTGGTATCACACCTTTTCCGTGTTTTAGGGTGCATAGGCTGGACAGGAGTTATAGTTTTTTCATTTTGATTCCTGTTTGCTCATAGAGCAAACTATTGTAAACATTTTCCAGTTATTTGGTTGAAGTTTCACGTCTTCTGGTAACCTTAAGAGTATTGGTGTGCTGTTTTCTTTGTTTTCTTCTGTTATTATTACCTCCTCTTGGGCTTTTGTTTCAGTTGTGTAATCTATAATGCATCTGTTTTCTGTTAAAAGATCAGTGCTTAGCATCATTTCAAATGATAGCAGGTTTTGTTCTGTATCTATCACTATGAATGGTTGTTCAAATGTTGTGTTGGCTATCCTGATTTATATTTTCTTCAATTTGCCTTTTGTGTCAATGTAGTCACCCGAGACATTTCTCAATCTGCTGTTTACATCATGTAGTTAACTTCTTGGCACATTCATCAGTTATTATGGAGATTTTTTCAGATCAGTGATTATTAGAATAGGTGCACGTTTTTCTTGAGGTGGCACTCTTGTTAGTTTAAATCATTGATAATTTCTTCATCTTCCTCTTTGGATGTTTCTTCACTTACTTCTATTGGGTCTTTTTTTTCTTCATAGTAAGATTCTCCTTCTTTGATTATGTTGAGCTGTCATTTGCAGTCCCTTTTTGTGTGGCCTTTGTTGCCACAGGTGTGACATTTAATTCTCTATTTCTTATTTTCTTAGTGGTACCATCTTTCATTTTCAGTCTGATGAATTCATTTTGTTTGAGAACTTAGGTTTGTTATCGAATTTTTTTAATGTTGTTCTTGTATTGCTTGCTGTTTTGTTTAGTGTTGCTCTTTTGTTAATTCTCTCATTCATTTTCTAGCATTATTTGGATTGCAAGGTCCTTTCTAATCATATGCTCCAGTGTGTCTTTGGCGTTGTATTTGATTTCAAATTGTTGTTTTATTGCTTCTGGTAGTCCTTTGCATATGTTTGAAAATAACTTGTATTTTGAGTAGGTTTGTTCTCTTGAGCTTAGTTTCAGCATTTGCTCTACTTGTGACATGTAGTTTCTCAATTCGTCTTATTTGTTAATTTTTATACCATTTAGGATTTTTCAGTAGTTTCAATGGTGTTTGATATTGATTAACTGATATGTATACCAAACTGGTTAACTTAGATTAATGCTTTGGTGATTGTTACTATTTAGGTAACCTCCATCTCAGTATCCATCTGAGACTCTGCCCAAAGCCAATCAATCAATCACCAATTAATCTAATCCATTTGGATGTTCCAATTCTCTGACAACTCAGCTCAAACCACAAAGATTATGTGCACCTTAATTTATTGAGGTTGTGCTAATAATATTCATGACATGATTCGACCTATCTCTGTTACTTGTGAATACAGTAAATTTCATTTGCATTACACTGTTCATAACTGCCATATGATAAGCTCTGCAACCAGGAATGACACTGGCTGCAATATTACCAATGTAAATATGAAATAGAAAAACCAAATTCAGTAATACTGTAATTAAATGTTCCAAACTATCATAAAAATAACCTACATTTAGTTAACAGAAAGCAAGAACAATGTGGTCTCATTATCTTTCCAATTATTGTCAAGAATTTGGATCTAAACATAATAAGATATCTCCTACCTTGGCTAACTAGCCTTTCTCAAATTTATTACTATATGCAAAACACAATTGATCAATAGCTAGCTAAGTGAACTATAGAAAACCCCTACTTGTACATGTAACCTAAATGCATCTTGTAGTCAGGAATGTAGAAAAAGCTTGTCAACGTGGCGAGCCAAGCTTGAGCAGAGTATTGGATATACAACCAGCCGTTTTTAAGCAAACCAAGTTTATAGTGCTGCTTGTTAATTTGATCATGCAGATTTTTCTTATTTTCTCATTCAATATTCCTTACTTATAATCATATTTAAGAAATGTTTATTAAATAATAGGAAGAACAATTAAAAAAATTCTGAGAGCACAATATTTTTTAAAAAAAATACCGAGATGAAATGAGCCTCATTGAAAGATTTTCTGTGGCGAGCTGAGCCGAACTTACTCAAAATTTAAACGAGCCGAGCTTAGAAAATACGGCTCGTTCACAAGTCTGATGTAGAACCTAGAATCATCCCTGTCATGGACTCCTGGCCACTACTATGCACGAATAGCTTATATAGACATTGTAATGTAATAATTCAAACCGTAAATCAACAAAAAAGATAACCAATTCCAAAGAATTCAGTTCATCACCTTTACACTGAGTTCATCTATTTATAATATTCTTAAAACAATTACTTGCGGCCATTTAAATTTGAATTCACATAGCTCGTCTGCATGTTCAATTAAAATTAATGAGGAGTGAAATCTTACTCAGATTTTTATCAAAACATTTTGGTGATATGCAACTGCCTATACATTTTAACATATCAAAAATCTTATTAAAATAATCACAGAAATTATTCTGATTTGATTTTATTCATTGCTTTTTGATCTTATTCTTCTTAGTTACAGGATTATGCTACACGCCCTCCTCAGCCTGCACATATGAAGAAATTTTATTAAGAAAATTTTGGGCCCTCTACCGGAATATGCTCTATTTGTCTACGTCATTTCAATTCCAAACTTGAATGAAATTTAGTATATGATTTATTCGCCCTCTAGCTGATAAATTAAAATTACGAAATGAACTTACTTTATTATTGTTAAATAATTTATTTTTCGGTGACTAATGTATTGATTACATTACATCACATTTTCGAAAATTATGAATCTTACTAAATTTATATTTCAAAATACATCTAGGCTTAGATTTAAAATACTGATTAGCCGTAGCTATACGTTTAGATGCTGGGAGTCTAATGATTGCACAAATTTCTTTGCCGCAAATCATTATATAGAAATTAAAAATGTATTTTAAAAGTACATGGCTTACAAATTCTTTATTCGTTAATGCAAATGATCTGTTTTTGCTTGATTTAATCAATCTGCAACTGCTTCACCTCAACACTGCCAATGCCGCAATTAACTAGAAAATAAGTAAAGAATAGCTCACAATACCTAATTGCTTTTATGGAAATTTATAATTGCAGTTTATTCACAACATTATAGTCGTTTTGAAGATTTTTATTATATTAATTTCAATTCAATCAAATAATGATTGACAAAAATGATTTATTATAGAAAATATTTGAAAAATGTTTTTCAAAGTAAAACTGAAAAATAGTTTATTTGAAGAAAGTTTGTACTTCCATTCACAACCTGATATCCACAACAGTTATTGTGAGATTCCCATGAAATTCCCACGCGTTTCTCATCGGATCTCTAGATGAAGATGTCAGAGTACAGTGGTGAGATCCAAGTACAATTTTTCTGACCAAACCCGCAGTTTAACTGCACATCAGTGTACCCGGTCAGAACCCTACTCTGAATCATACCCAACGTAAACCGCAGAAAAAAAGTGACTGACATAGATTTTCCAAAAAATAAGCACTTGTTGTTCAAATGATAGTATTAAATTAATCTAAAATTACATTTGAACCCTAGTCGAACACTGCCATAAGGTAAAGTAAAGTAAACTTAATTGGATTTTACCTAGTTCGTCTTACACCTCCATAAACTAGAGAATTTTTTAATTGGATTTTACTTTCTTTATTTACCGGCAGTGTATGACCAGCCTAACAAGACTGAAAATTGAGTTTTATATACACAATATTATAAAACTTCAAATAATATCGATTTTGTGCCTATATAAAACAAGTCGCAAATGCGTCCTACCAAAATCAAAGTGACCAGATACAAAGCCTATATCCGTACCCGGGGATTTTCTTCACATTTAGTATTTTTGTACTATTTCTGAACTATATAGTTTACCATTGCCAAATTTTGCATTTTTCTACATGGCTGGTAGCCAATGTTGATAGGGTCTGTTGTTTAGTTAAGCACCATATAATTTTTGAAATGAACTTTCTGAAAAACTAGATTTGCAAGATCAAAAAAAATTTCCCAAACTATGATCTCCAATGTAGTGTTTTGCATTTAAAAAAATATTGTGTGTCCCTACCCGGCCGCAATTCGAGTTCCAAAACACTACTCGAATGTTTTCGTCTCTATTCTATTGTTTCACAAGTAATTTTATATTTATTTATAATTTACAATAACAACACACTCCAGTGACAATATATCTTATTCATTACAAATACATTTGTAAATTTTTGAAGTTTCAATGTAACAAAAATCTGAAACATTGTGACATGGATTTTTTTAGACATACTGATAAGAGCTATTCCAATTACAAGCATTTCGTTACTTTAGCCTAACCTTCTCTTTATTGATAACAGTAACAAACAAAATACTCAAACTAAAAATTTTCAAAAAATAAAGACTTTTTAGTGAGTCAAATTTTAAGTATCGAATAAACAAAAATTAAATAAACTAATTGGGTTAAATTAATCGTAGTTGATATGGTGATGACTTGCTGCAAATAGTAACAGTTGCTTCAGAAAGCATAGCCTGATATTGATATCTGAAACGAATACATAAATTTAAAAGGAACAAATAGTATCCATTAGCTGGTTTTCAAAGTTTGAAAGAATGTACCGGACTCAATACCAATTTTGGAATTGGCCAATTCTGATCAAATATTTTGATTGCAGATAAGAAAAAACAAAAGTTTATTCATCTTCCAATAATACTAATACAAAATTTCCTAGTTGTGTCAGAAATATAGTTGTTTCAAACATGAGAGGAATCAATGGCTAGTTTTATGGAAAAGCATATCTATAGCTTTATCACTCATTCGGCCCTGTGCTGAACATATTCCACTTAATAAATTGGGCTTTTGATGGGTTTGGGCTAATTTTGAATGACTTAATATAATTGTAATGTATAACATGTAATGTATAACAATATCATTTGAGAAACAAATTGTAAATTCAAAAAACCCATGCATAGCCGCATGCACTCATAATTTCATTATTTGTAGTATTTCCTGAGAATAAATATGGCTTTTTTATTTTTGAAAGATATTCGAATATTTGATTGAACTACATCTGCAATAACAAATAGTCAAATGATTCTCATTTGTTAGTATTTCAAAAATCGAGGATTCGGCACATAAATTACATGAATGAATGTTTATGAAATACTAAAAATTGATTTCAGAAATGTATCTTTCTACGAATACCTCTCTTAAGCTATGGGCATAACAAGTTAAATTTGAATGCTAATTCGACGGTTTTACGTAGGAATTCGTCTTAAAATATCGCCCAAATATAATATCTGATAAACCCTTATGTGTTAGTTAGGGAAATTGATATTATTTTATGGATCAAAAATTCAATGTAAATTTTTAGAAATACAATTTCAAAAAAAGATATTTTCAATGCTCTAAAAATTCAAAATAACCTAAATTTAAATATAGAGAGGCGTAAGCAGAAAACTATGACGGGAAGACACCTTAGTCATGATCACATGAGTGACCAAATTTTTGAAAAAGACCCTAAGCACAAACTTAGTTTTAAATATTTTGCTATTTTGTAAAATAGACAATTTTTAGAAATGTGAAAGGGGGACATTCCACACTAAATATAAGAATAGTTATAAAATGAATTAAAATAATAAATTTAGTGTGAATCATTCAAAGCATAGAGAATAGAAAAACAAAAATTATTGTTATTCTCAAATCAAGTTAGAAGAACCTGATATTTTGTGACTTTTCCACATTTCTTAAGTACTTTTTGTCTGCATAATATGGGAATCATCCTAACTGTGCTTATCAAGATTCAACAAAAACATCAATAGTCTAAGTTTGGGGTAGCTTTGTTACCCAGAAAGAAATCAGATTAAAACGTTTGTTTTAGGATGATTGTTAGTTTGTTATAGTATTAAAATGCCTTAAAAACCCTAGTGCTATGATTTCATAAAACGTTTATTAATATTCATTTAGCTTATACCCAAAAAACATCTAAATTGTGAAAAAATCTCACTTTTTTAGTTTTTGTATGATATGATTTTCTGCATATATATTAAATTCAAATTCTTGGGGTCTTATGCTTAATATAGCCTTTTTCGCAGATTGTCTTCTTTAAATAGCAACTAAAATATGCAAAAAAATCATAGCATACAAAAACTAAAAAGAACTTCACAATATAGATGTTTTTTTGTGTACAAACAAAATTAATATTAATAAAATTTTCATGAAATTATAGTATTAGGTTTTTTCAAGCATGACATTACTATAATAAACTAGCAAACATCCTACGGCAGAGTTTTAAGCTGATTTCCTTTGGGGTAGCAAAGTTACCCCAACTTAGCCTGTTGATGTTTTTGTTGAATCTAAACAAGCAAAGTTAGGATGGCTCCAATATTGTCCAAACAAAAAGTACTTAAAAATGAGAAAAAGTCACAAAATATCAGGTTCTTCCTAGTTGATTTGAGGTAAAAATCCTATTCTAGTTGTTCTTGGAGTAACAAAATTCCCCAAACTTAGTTTAACCGTTAATAATTTTCATTTCAAAAGCTTTCGTTAGTTGAAATTTTAATATTTTGAGTATTTAGTCTAGCACTCCAAAAAATTGTGGGCGGCTAAGGTTACAAAAAAGTCGGTTACAGTTGCTAGAAAAATAACATTGATTAGGTTAAAGTCATGAAATGCTTGTAACCGAACAGCTCTACTTGCATAATCTCAGTTCCATTTGACTAGGATTAACATGGAACTGCGAGTAAAAGAACTTGGAACTACGGATTTTAGAATGCTGCTGATAATTTTTCAAAATTTAATAATATTAATTGCATGCTATGGGGATTGTCGCACAAGCCAATTTAATGAGACAGAACCATTGTCACTACATAGATCTAAGAATTGTGGAAAAATATGGAAATATTGCTAAAATAGTTATGGCAAAAGAAAACAATCGAATTTCCATATGCAAGCCTGCATATCATTCAAGCATGTAAATTATGAAAAGTTTTGTTTCAAACGTGTTCGAATACTACAAATAAATTTACCTGTAAAGTGCTGAACTTAAAAGCACGTCCTAGTAGAAAATCATATGCACCAGCTTAAAATTTTACATTTTAATCTGAACATTGGTTGTTTGAACGTAGTCATTTCATTAGTCAAATGCAAGGGTTTTGCAAGTAAATAATTATCTCTTGAGTATACATCTTTGCAATCGAGTTTTTTGTTCTCTGAAACAATATTTCTTATGAAACATTTTCAGGTCGAATGGTAGCGTCTTAAAATTACAACATGCTATGTATTAATGGAAAAAATTCCATTTTGAAACATTACCACGCAATTTCGTTAAGAATGTGAACAAATTTTTTGTAAATAATTTCAAAAATGTTTTTGTCTCGCTCTAGTGTTGTTGTGGAGTCAGCTAGTCTGGTTTACTTCCAATGTACACACTTTCGCCAATAAACTCAAGGCTTTCATGAGGTGCTGAACCCTGATAATTGAATCATTCACTTTTTCAACAGAATATCAATAACTGAAATAATTTCTTTGTTGCACTGTGCTAGCATAAAACGAGAGTATAATTGCTGGTGAACATTTACAATTTGAAAAGAATTTCGCTATCACATAAATATTTAGAAAATCCCATTTATTGAATATATTTATTTATAAATTCATGTGGCTAATATTTTTGTTGTGTTACCACAAGCATGTTTGTCGTTTATTTTTTGACCATATAGTCGAAATATATTAGCCATTCTTAATTCCAATATTTTAAATTTCGCAGGTGTAAGATCACAATTATGTAATAGAGAGTGAATGTGTGGTAAAATGTATGTAGGTAATGGCAAATAAATAACGTCATTTCTAATATTTCGCAAAATAACTACCCAATTGAAAGCTGAATTTGTATATAATATGAAACTGTGGTGGTATCACATAAGCAATTCAATAATTTGCAGAACGATTTTGAAAACTTCAGAAACAAATTTTAAAATAAAACAATTTTTGTTTGTTTTCCAATACAACTCGCTTTGTTAGCCACAAACATTGAAAATGGAAACAATTAATAGTTAGTATTTGTTTGCAATCAACTATTACAAATGGGAAACAACTTCATCTTTAGTATTTGTAGTAGTATAAATTTTTGCACAACACCAATTGTTATTCTATCAAGGTGTTTTTTGTTCAAAACAATGTAAAATAAATATTTAGCCATAGAATTGACATATATGACATAAAACTTTAGAATTTCATTGAAACTCAATATAATTACCATATATGTAACAATAAATTTATGGATTGCAATTAAGATTACAGCGCAGCCATATTTTTAAGTTTGACATCTTTAATGACCATAAATTTGTTTCCTATTATACAATTATAGTTTTCATAATTTGGTACACAATGGTATGGTACTCAATGGTGGCGCAAGCAATCAGCAGTTCTCTCCTAAAATTGCAATAGCAGAAAAAGCCCATACAATTTATAATTTAATAAGTAAAAGTACTCTTAGTTATCTAGCATGTTAAGCAAAATATGTACAAGAGAGATATTTATCATATTTTTCTATTGAGAGCTGAAAAACATTTTACACACATTCTCTGCTCGCATGAGTAATTATTGTGCTGGCAAGAAGTTGACCTGCATAAGTTTAGTTAAAAAAATAGTGGTTACTAAACTTTAGGAAAATACATTAGCTAAAATTATGGAATGAATAATAGAATATTGGATTTGATATTACTCTGATTAAAGGCAATTAATATACTGTTTTGCTAGATTAGCTAAAATTTTGGCTCTCACTTAAGTTCGCACTTCATATATTTTTGGCTTTCAATTAAATGCACAAGTATTTGTAATTCTGTATATCTTTACTAAAAACGCAAGATTTTATTGTAAATATTGGAATTAATATCACTCCAAATAAATATAATTAATAGCAACAGTGATTCTTAGCAATAAAAAATTTTGTTAGTATTTTCAAAAAATGAAATTAGAATTAAAATTAAATTATATATTAGCTTGAAATAACTGAAATCAATCAAAATTTCAAGATAGTAAATTAAATAGCAATAAAGGTAGTTTCCTGTACAATTTATTTCTATAAAAATATTATTTATAATATACATATTTGCACGATTCAATATAATAATGGAGACTAAAAAAATTTATTAAATTGAATTATATTACTGGTTGCAGTAGCACATCTACTATATTCTAATGAATTCATACTGAATTATGTAAATGATTCAAATGTTCAATGCAAAATATTGTCAACACAATCATTTGTAGAATCAGATTTACTTAATATTTGATTTATTTGAATTCCTAATATGTCAAGTAAAATACAAATGAACAACAATTCAAGATGTTTAAAATTTGACAATGAATTTAAATCAAGCATTCTAAAACCAACACTTTCTTTTGAAAACATATATAGAAGTAATATTTTGGATTTTTGACACCATTAGAATAATAGCTAGTGCAAAAATTTTGTAATGATTTTGTAGCTAAGATATGCGTCTATCTGCCCAATAAATGTCATTTTTAGATTTGAAATTTTGAACAACAGAATGAAGCCAAACATTTAAAAAACTGGCATTTCCCCTTGAAAAAGAATAGAAATATTTTGACTAAATGACACCACTAGAATAACAGTTAGAGCAAAAATTGTATCTACCTGCACAACAAATGACATTTTAGAATTGTCAAATATATATATCTATTGCTGCAATAAAAAATATACAAATTCCAGTTAAGAAATTGAATTGAGATGCTGAGTGATGTTAAGAGATGTCGTCATACAATGTTAAATTTTTAGCATTAAATTTCTTCATATGTTAATTTTAATACAGATGCACTTGTGCATCTGCCCTGTTTATCAGTATTTCCGCTTTTGCATTGTTCCAGCTCACATTTTTTTGTTATTTTAATACTGCCTCTTTCTCTGTCATCACTACATCTGTGTATTTCAAGGACTTTGACTCTTTGATTGTTTCTGAAATCATTGTTATTTCATTTTTCTCAGTGAATATTTGACAGAGCTTCTGGTATTAGTGTAACCCTTTCAAACTTATCATCAGTGTCATATGTGCGTCAGCTCTACTTGTGTGTGCCAACTATTCACACATCCTCATTTCCAGATAAAAGAATTGAAAAACTTTTAATAGGCTGTGTGTATTTGCCACATCCTTGTAAAAGAAACTTATATGATCATGTACTTCTTCTGGATTGTTTTTTGTTGATTCTTATTATTTCCACTCTTTTCAAGACGTCATAATATCAGTATTCTCTGTTCCAAATGTTGAGCCATATGGTGTCATTTACACAAGAGAATAGTATTACTGCTTTTATACTCCTTCTTCAATTTCTTCTTTTAGTCTCTGTAGTTGTTTATTGATGAGTTTGTCTTCTGTATATAACTGATATGGTGTTATTTTGCATTGATGAATATTCTTTTTGTGTTGTTGTTTCATATCATCATTTCTCATGATTTCTTGTACTCTTCTTTTTTATGATGCTTTTTGCTTTTGCTCTCATATTTGTGCAGGAGTTGTATTCATGTAAGAATGATTTTGAAACTACTTTCTCCTTTGGCATTCAGCATCTTGTCAGTATCATTGGTATTGATATTGTCTTTGATGGTGTGCATTTTAAGATGTTTGCTTCTATCTTTTCTTTTATTACCTCATATTTCGTATTTGTTGTTGGGGATGTTGCAATCCTATTGTTGCTGGATAATTCATCCTGCTTTTTCTTATCTTTTCCCAGAATTTTTAACTTAGCCCTTTCCTCTTCAGTTTATCTAGTATACTTGGTGTTAGTTCAATTCTGGATGTTATACATTTCATGTCTAATGCTATTTGATTGAATGGTTTAACCAATTCTTTGATTTCTGTTTTCATGAATGCTTCCATGAACATTATCTTCATCATTGCCACTGTTTGGATTTCCCTTATTTGTTGGAATTTTGTACTGTTTCCATTTGTTTTTCTTGTGCTATTTTTATTTCTACCAGAAATCTTTCATCATCTATATCACCCCATTCAATTCTGCTTACTGGTCCTGTGTTGTCCCATTTTTCCATGTTGATTCTGTTGATTGTTTCTTTTGTTCTTTTAATTGAATCTCCCTTGGTTTTTTGTTACCATCTCCTATATTTTGACCAGTTTAGTAATTCTACCTTTTCTCATTGTTTCTGTGCATTTGATTATTTTTGTAAATAGGGATCATGGGCTTTCCTTTTCATATCTCTTCATTTCTTTTTCTATTATAGTATTTATGTTTTTAGCAATCATCTTTTTTACTATATCACTAGTGTCTTCCAATTGTCTTTTTATTGTTTTTATTGTTGTGACCCATGGTTGTTCCTCCATTTGTCGCAAAATTGTTTCATTTTCTATTTCACATTTATACATTTTTGGCTTTTGTTTTCAACTGTTTTATTGTGTTGTACACTTAAAAGATTCTCTTGATATTTATTTGCAAAATCTTTGATATATCATTTTTCAATCTCTTTGAGCATTTTTTAACTTTTGATGTATCATCAATAATCAAAGAAATTTTTCATTTATATTTACTTTTAAAGTTTCCCTGAACTGTATTAAGTTTTGTATAATATTTATTTATGTGACTATCTTTTGAACTCAAGTTCCAAGTAAGCCTTGTTTCCAGACTATTAAAAGTTGATCCACTGTAAATATTACTTAAATTTTTAAATTCTACTTTATATATCTTTCCTTCTTTATAATCATTATTAAACTTAGCATTACATAATTCAAAATTAGCAATTGGACAATTTTTAAATACTTTATGTATATGTGAAGGGTTTAAGTAAATATATGCAAATTTTGTTGTTCTAGGTAAAGCAGTATATACTTCTTTTTTATCCATCACATTTTCATCATATATATTATAAGGTTAATTGATGTCACATCCTTGAAATTTTTAAACTGTTAGACAAAATGAGGGAATAAAATTCTTTCTGAAATCATCAATAGTAAATTTTAAGTCATTATTTAATGTAATGTATTCATTGTATATTTCATCTATTTTAAATTCCATGGCATTAAATATCTGTTGATCTTTCATATTATTGTTAGCTATTACAGGCATACCTTCACATATTTCATAGATTTCAATGTTATTATTATATTTAAATTTTACTTCTAAAGGAAGTTTGCTGTCAAGGGGTAATGAAGTCTATTTTTAAAAAATTCTTTACAGCATTCTTTTGTAACTAGTTTTCTTGCTTTGTTTAGAAAACATATATTTCAAAACAAAGGTTTTATCTCATTAAATTGTCCTTCAATTTTGTTTGTACTTAACTACAGTTGTTGTAAAGAAGTTATAATTAGCTTCCAATGAAATTAAAAAGCAAAATAACTAAGAGAACAGTGTTAAATATCAAATTCTTAAATATTAAATAGATGGTCTCCTTAAGTATTGGTATTCTATGAAACAGAGGTTACAGCACCTGTAGTTATTAGAATTTTTTTTATTGATTTTATTTATACAACATTTATTATTGATCAACTTTTATAAATACAGGTCCAAAAATGTACACAAAAAATAAGTTCAGCTCAAAGTCAATCCCTAGCTTTTGACTGATATGAACCCAAACAGAAATCAGAAATTTGAATTAATATCTATAATCAGATTAGAGGGAATTTTAATTTAAAAGACCTGTAAATAATTTTAGTTTAGCATGGTATACCAGATATTGTTATAATGAATTACTAAATTGTCAGAAGGGTCATTAACCATAAATTTTTACCAAAAGCTTAGTTGTTCTTTAACTTTACTTAATTAATTGGACTTGAGGATAATGCAACTTAGCTGAATTTTTATGTGGCACTGGTGGTGGTGAAGTTGCTGATGGAAGTTGAGGATGCCTAATAAAATCAATTGATATATTTATTAAATTATCTGAGTAGTTTTTTAAAATATTACTGCCTATTTAGTCAAAGCTATGAAGGAATGCTTTCTATCAAAATAGATTTTCTAAACCTTATCTGAAGTTGGAATTAGCTATTAATCACTAAATATTTAATAATTCAATTGAGCATAACTCTAATGCTTAATCTTTTCAAAGAAAGAACTTGTCTTTGCCTATGTTCAAAGAAGAGAGATGCAGTTATATATTAATTAAATATTACATTATTAATAAATGGTTACTTGTTTGACTAAAACTAATGAATAAATTACTCATTTATACTGGAACTGTTATTACAAATATATTAGTTCAGTGAGAATTAATATTTCATGATTAACTATATGAGTGAACTGCAGATTTTACTGAGAGTTCTATGAGAGTGATTCATCTGCTAAGATATCAGGTCTGCATAAGCCATTAAACTAGCAGTGTGTGGAGAACCTAAACAAATGATTGTTAACTGCTATTAATGTAGAATCACTGGGTTGAATCTAGAGAGAACTTTGCCATAGGACATAGTGTTGAAGCAGAAGGTTGCTGAGGTGAACATATACTAGAGCAACCATGATTCTAGTGAACAAAAGAGCATTGTTAAACTATTTCTCTATTTCAGATGCTTGGGTGTCTTATATACAATACATATTTACAATATGTACAAACATGAAAACAACTAGTCACTAGTCAACATGAAAGGCATATGAGCTGGCTGATAAATAACAACAACTACCAACTGATGTTACATTAATACTTAGGGATATATTACAGATGCATTAAGTGTTACATGTAGGGACTATCAGTTTAGGAGGTAACAACCCTGACAACAGAATTAATGAAACAGCTACTGTCAATGATACTGAATGATAATGCAAATAACAATGTCAATCATTGAGAGTATGGCATTTCACATGGCAACCATTCTTACTTGTGTTACTGTTGTCTCTACCAGTAATCTTTCATCTTCTGTGTTGATCTATGAAATTTTGCTAAGAATTCTACTTCCCCATTTTTCTAAGTTTATCTTGTCAAATTTACTTTGTGTTCTCAATTTTAATGCTACTACTGTCAATCACTTGAATAGAGCATGTTTCTCCCTGTTTTTTTATTATCTGTGAATTTTCTTAGCATTTTTTGTTGGAGCATTTCAGGTAGTCCATCATGTATCATTTTATAGGCCTCTTCATTAACTTGTTTACCATTTTTTCATTCATTGGTTTGACATAATCCACTGTATCCCCTTCACCTCAGAGTATCAGTTTTCTTGTAGTTAACCATAGCTGTCTTTTTGTTTGCCTCAGTTTCCAGTCAAGGTCACTCCCCACATGTATTTCTTCATTGCATTACTAACTATGTCATTCTCTGTAGGGCAGATTCCAGTTTTATTCACTATTTTTACTATGCTCAGCTTCCCCAGTGGCTGTTTTCTTATTATTATTCTCATTAAATATTGTAGCATCATCCAAACAAAATCTCAAATAAGCTGCAAATGTCGAGAAAAGAGATTAAGATCAAATAAAAGTTGATTAAAAAGTATTGTAATCAAATCAATTAGTGTTATTTCAGATTTATTTGTAATATGCAACTAAGAAACCACATGTGTCAAAAAAGAGATATTTGTGTCTGTTGATAAAAATACTTTTTGACTAAACAATGCTTTCATTATTTTCAGCCACCATCTTGGCAGAAAGTTTAAATTTGAATCTACAGATACTTCTTTTAGAATTACTATAAATAGATTGAAAACCTTGTAAGAGTTTGATAAAGAATTTTATTTGGAATTCTTATTTTGTTTCAATTTATTGGTTTGCTTATTTAATACAATGTTGAGCTAATTGAGCAGTGTTTAGTAGTGGTCTGGATACATCACAGGGAACGATTCTAGGGTCTCTGTGCCAGATCACGAAAGTGCACATAAGTTAGGTATAGGGGTTTTTCTCTTGATTAGCCAACTAGCATTTCATTTCTACATGTATTAAATAATTAATTGTCAGCAAACAGTTGGATGACCAAAACCTAGGAGTTATATTAATACTATTTTAGATCCAAATTGATGAACCATAAATGACCAAAAAATTGACCATACATGTAGTAAATTATAAATGTAAGTTAGGAAGTTGTTTAAGTAGAATTTAATTAAATAAGCCAATATATTTCAGTAATGGCTACATGTAATATTTAATGAACAACTAGTGACAAGTCAGGTTGCAAATAGGTAGAACACCTTCACAAAATAGAGTTTAAGTCGAGTTGTGCCATGCCTTGAGTATGCACTTAGCTAAAGTAGGGTACACATAAACTGTATTGATTGAGCTGAGAAGTGGCACTCAAACAATAGATGGAATGGTGAAACTGGATGTGGAGATCTACTTTGGGCAGATGCCCATTAGAAGATTGTTGCAGGGATTACCTCATGGCTTCGTCACCTAAATAGTGAATGGTTAATTCCAGGTTACATAAGTTAACGGAAGAAACTAGTCAAGCAGTAATAACAAGTAAATCCTTACCCACAATAACACAGCTAACATTATACAATAACAGTAGAAAAACAGTGCTAATGCCTGGTAGAGGATATTACAATATTTTTCATATATTTGCATCAGCTTTTTTATTGGTGACATCCATTTTATTTTCATGTCTGCCAGTATCCTGTTTTTCATACCTAATTTTATTGGTGAGAGTCATAATTTGTGTTTCTTAGTTTACCTATTGTTCTTCTTTCCTTTCTCATCATTGGCATTACAATTTTCTCATTTGCTGTTATCACAATCACTACTATCCATATAGATGTTCTGGCTTTACTTCTGGTGCATTCTTCTCTTTGAATAACAGATTTTTTAAAATCTTTTGTTGATTCAATTTCATATGCTCTTTTTATTTCTTGTAATGCTCTCTCAACTGTTTGGTGGTATTTTTGTAAGGGATTTGATGTTGATCCTTGGCCAATTGACTTGTAACAGCTTGTCCATTCTTATATCCTTCCAGTACCCCAGGTGTTGGTTTAGACTGTATTTGATGTTAAAGTTTGCTACATCTTCTAATTTATTGTTGTTTCATGTGATTTCTAGTGTTCACATTGGTTAATAAAAGTCAACAGTGTGAATGTATCTAGTTGTAGATCAATAGTGATTAAACTGTAGCATCATCCAAAAAAAGGCAACTAAAAGCTGAATAACGTCGAATGATTATCAATTGAAATTAATTGTAAAAAATTTAGTTAATGAACTTTAGTTTATTTTTGTAAAATGCAACTAAGATTTAATATTGGTCAAAATAAGAAACTTGTTAGCCGATCAAGAGGTAATTGACAAATTAAATTGAGCAAACTAACGCTTACGTATGAACAGCCATATTGGCAGACGAATCATTTGAATTTTAAAATCGGCAGGTACTTTTTGTAGAAATTTTATAAATAGCTTTGATTCAACCATAATTTTGATGAACAATAAATTCTTCGGAGTTTATTTAATTTTCATTTCTACTTTATCTGGTTTGATTATTTAACTAAATGTGCAGCTAGGCAAGTTGTGTTTAGTAGTGGCTGGAATCCATCACGGGATCGATTCTAGGGTCTTTGTGCCAGTCACGAAAGTGCACCTATGTTATGGTTAGGAGTTTTTCGATTCTTGCCTAGTCTGACTATCGATCAACACATGTAAGAAATAATCAATGCCTGAAACGACTGGATAGTCGACACTTAGGGATATTTATATATTCTTAAATGTAGGAGACTCGACTATAATTGACTCAATAAATGACCTCACATGTAATACTATTAAATGTAGGTATAGGAAACTGCAAGTTTGTTATCTGTATAATTAAGCCGATAGTTTTACGGTAATGGCTATGTTAGTTATATTATTACATGCAGTTAGTGTCAATGCCCGGTTGCTTTATTAAATAAAAACAACAAACACTTTACAACTCTGAGTTTAAGTCAGTTACAACTTTACTTGAGTGCACACACCGAGCTAACGTAGGGCATACATAATTAATCCCAGTTGAGCTGAGATGGTGATGTGGACTCAACCATCGTTGCAGAAGAGGAGGAGCTGTGTTGTGGAGATCGGCTTCGGGCAGGAGCCCATGGAACAACTGAAGAGGAAACATCATACTGCCCAGTCACCTAAACAGTGATGGTTAATACCCAAGTACTTAATTAACATAACTAGTTAATAAGAACGAAAAGTTTGATGGATCAACAAATGGGTAACACCTCACCCGCAGTTTACTAAGCATCCCTTAGCAGTGATTAAACACGGCGTAACAAGCTAGGTGGAGGATGTTACAAAACCAGGCAGTCTTTGTTCCTTTTGTTTCTACCCTATTATGAACACATTATCTAATTTGTTTGTTAGGATTTTAAGGAACTCTGGCAGTTTCTTATCATATTTTTGTCCTTTCAGCACTAGTTTCACTTTTTGCTCTTTCACCATTCACAAACTTTCTTCAATTGTCTTTTCCAAGTTTTTATTGTGTAACTCATTTGGTATTATAAAATTTATCACTAGGAAATTTTTTGATCTAGATTGCCCTGTTCACATATGTTAATTAATTTCTCCCTGTATGCCATTATTCTTTGCACATTGTTTAATGTCAGCTGATCATCAAATCTTGTGTGGTTAGTTCTGTGAAAGTATGTCTGATTTAACTTTTTATTCATTTATCTTGGATATGAAATAGTTGTATTGCACATGGGATGATGGCTTTTGTCTAACATGATTAGGACTGTTGAGCTGTCATTTTCTTTGTCATTGCACATTTGTGTTTCCATTAGTTTCTGGGGAGAGGTTGTTGTAAGACCTGGCATATTTTTCTTGTCACTATGAAGCATGGGTGTATCTTCACAATTTTAGTCATTCTATTTTCTCTCTCTAGCAAACTTGATGATTGTCTTGACATCACTCTGGATGTTTTAGGTGTAGTTTGCTGAATTGAGAATGGTTATTTGGATATTTGGTGCTGCATTCTTCTTCACCTGTTTGTGGATGTCATTGGTTTACTCTGCTGTCTGGTATTTGACATTTGGATGACAGTGTTCTTCTTCACCCTCTCCTTTTTGGATTGTGCAGTGTAGTGTTTCTGTCTACTCACCTGGGAATTCATGGTTGGACAATGGTGTTCTCCTTTGAACTTGCTTCTGTTTTTCAGTGATGTGTTTGCTATCATTGATTTCATACTTCCTAAATTCAGTTAATAGATTAATATCCCATATTTCAGGGTCATATTTCAATTTATTTTAATCTTTGTGGCATTATTTTTTGCCTATTTCATCCTCATTCACTTTAAGTCTGAATTCTTCTTTGAACACACACTATTAAGATTGTTCATGGGTGTGTGCATATTATTATCATTTCCTATAGTTAGAAATTTAGCATTTTTGTCAAATTTAACTTGTTCAATATCAGAAGTTGCTCTTTTAAATTTTGAAAGTGTAACACCCTTTCATCATTTAAAGTAGCATAATCCAAAGCATAATGCTGCTAAGAAGAGAAGATCAGAGGATTAGTCAGAACTAAGATCAAATTGTAGAATCTTGACAACCTTCCAACTAATAAGCTTAACTCAATTTAGGAGCTGCTATACCATTTTTCCCTCCTTGAATAGTATGGTAGGTGACAGATTCCAACTTTCCATCTCTCTTCTTTCATTCTAACTTTGAGTTGCGGTTTAATTAAGATAATATCTGCTCAACCAGCATTGGTAAGAAAACTAACAACTGTACTTTTAGATACAAGACAAGAGATAGATGGTACAAAGTACAGGGTCATAGACCTGACCTGAAGCAAAGCACAAAGAGGAATAGAAGAATTACAATATAATGATTAACTCCAGCAGACACTTGAACATCAAGAAAGACACCAACTGCAATGCCAGTGACTCAGTGCAGTGAAACAGTTTGTGAGGATATGATAGTGACAGTGTGTGATAACTTATTAATTTAGTGCATTGATTGTTCTTGTTATCAACAAATTTGTACTGTACAGGGAATTTGCAACCAGGGTGCATTAGCTTGTTATACTTCCTTACATGTAATATCCTTACATATAAATAACTATATGTCAACATAAGATACATATGAACAACCAATGTGGTCATAACAAGAAAGGAAAAGTGCTTAGGTCGTCTACTTGCAATTATACATAATAAAACTAATACAAGATAATACAAACAAGTGCTGTAATTTCCAATGAGGGCTAATTGAAAGATCATAATGTAATAACATGAACAATGAATGATAGGAAAGCTAATACAAATAAAAACCCCTATCCTTATACCTAACTTATGAGCACATTGGGTAAGCACCAGCTGTCAGCCACACAGCCATTTGAATGGCAAACAAATTAATGTTGGTGCAAAGCTGTTACAAAGCTCCTGTTAAATGAAGTCGTGAACCACCATCTCAAATACCCTAGTGCTCGAACATTTAGCTTTCCATGACAATTAATAAAATAACCTGACAAAGAAAAGCAAAGTAAATCCAATGAATTAACGTCCTCACCAAAATAATAAATTGTATGATTTTTATACTCAGAAAATAATAAACATTCAAATATTTGGCTAGTACCTGTTAATCTAAGTTGTTGACAATTTCCAATTCTCTGATTATCCTTTGTCTGCCTATTACACACATCAGCATTAATTAGCATTTGCAAAATCAGCCTTTCACCTTTTGTCAAATATACTGCCAAATTAATTAATATGAAAAAATACCACATTATCATTTTACAAATAATTAACTAATCATAATCATGTGTTGTACAATTAATATTTATATCAAAGTTCAGTCTTAGTTCTTTCATCTATTTTTCTCAACTTGACCACACATGATTGGATTACATTACAAAATTATTATTTAGTGATTAAAAACAATTTAAATTTAATTATCATCATTAGGTTTGTAATATGCAACTAAGAAACAATATAGCAAATTATTACTTGTCAATGAATAATTTGACAAAATGAAGGGAGCAATAATGCTTCCATTATTTTTAGCCATTTTTGGCAGAATAGAATTCAAATTTCAAACAACTGGTACTTCTTTGAATTTAACTATAAATAGAGTGAAAATCATTTTGGAAACTGTTGAAGTAAATTCTTTGAAAATCTTATCTTTAGATTTCATTTGGTTTGCTTATTTATAAATCATGTTGAGCTAAACAGTAGATGCATTAGTAGTGGCTTGGGGACACATCAGGAGAAATTTGAGGGTCCTTGATCCAAGCCATGAACCTTCATTTATGTTAGGGGTATGAATAGGAGTTTTTCTCAATTTAGCTGACTATTGATTTATTCATTCACATGTATCAAATAATTTACTTTCAGAGATAAGGCTAGTTAGCCTGATGTAGGTTATATTTATATTACATTATCTTGACTAATTAGGTGACCTATAACTAGACCAATAAATAGACCAAGCATGTATTGTTATCTAAATGTAAGGTAGGAATCAGCAAGTAACTATTTACTTTTTTTATTTTAATTAATTAAATCCAATAATTTTTGGTAATGGCTGAAGTAATATTTATTAAGCAGCTAGTGTCATTGCCAGGTTGTGAAGTACAAAATTACACATTACAAATTGAGTTTAATTCAGTTATATCCAGCCTTGAGGGTTGCACTGAGTTAGGATAGGGAACACATAAATTACTTCATTGAGCTAAGACTTGGGATAATTCAACCAACAATGGATTTGGAGATCAGATTCAGCCAGAGGCCAGAGTGAAGTCATGGTAAGAAAACTGCAACAATGTAATACCTAAACAACATTGGATTAATTGAAGTTAATACAAGTTAATAGAAAATCCAGAAAAGTACCTGTTGATTCAAACTTAAACTTCTGCCAAAATGGAGGCTGAAAATAATGAAAGTGTCATTTAGTCAAAAAGTATTTTTATTGACAGATACAAATATCTCTTTTTGACACATATTGTTTCTTGGTTGCATAATACAAATAAATCTTAAATAATTCTATAATTGATTTGATTACAATATTTTTAATCATCTCTTCTTTGATCTTAATCCTTTCTGCTTGATGTTTTGCAGCTTATTTTAGATTTATGTGGATGATGCTACATGCCCTCCTCAACTTGCTTTATTTTCAGCACAGCTTGCTCTCCATGTACCAAGGCATCTGCTTTTTGAATTATTGACTCAGCCTGTTGATTAGCCCACGTGGTCTTTTCAAATTTGGTTTGTTTTGTCATCTTAAGGACTGCTTCTCTTTCCATTGTTACTGTATTGGCGTATTTCAGGAATCATGTTTCTCGAATATCCTCCACTATCAGCATGATTTCTCTTAATTCATTGATCTTCTGTGAGAATATTTTGTAGTACTTGTGGTACAATTGTATTCCATTGATTCCTATCATCAGTGTCATTTGTGCATCAGCCCTGCTAATGTGGGGTAGATCTTCCCTAATTTGGTTGTCAGGATAGAAGAACATAAATACTTTTCATAGACTCTGGGTATTTGACACATCTTTGTAAAAGAAAGTGATGTTGTATCTTACTTCTTTCTCAGTTATAATATTAGGATCATTCTTGTTGATCTGCATCATTGTGATGATTTCTACTCTCTTCATGACATCATAATAGTGGTACTTTCTTTCCCAGATGTCTGTTCATATGATATTGTTTACTCTGGAGAATAGCATTATAGCTCTTGGATTCCGTTCTTCTATTTCTTTTTTAGATCCTGCAACTGTATGTTAATGGGTCTTCCTTGTGTGTAAAGTTGATCTGGCATTAATGTGCCTTCAATGTAGACCCTCTCTCTATTGTCATTTCTTAACATTATCTCCTTCCATCTTTTGTAGTCATCTTGTTCTACCATGGCTTTTGCTTTTCTTTCTGTGTTTATGTATGACTTGTACTCATGGAGGAATGTTTCTGCCACTTTAACTTCTTTTGGTAATCTCCATCGTGGGAGGACCATTGGTATTGCAATAGTTTCTGGCAGTGTGCAGATTAGAATTTTTGTTTCTATTTGCCTGTCAATGTGTGGATATGGGCCTTCTGTAGTTGGTGCTGTAGCTAGGCCTATTGTAGAATCTTGACAACCTTCCAACTAGTAAACTTAAGTGTAATTTAGGAGCTACTTTGAATATTTCCTATTTTTACTGAGTAAGGTAGGTGACAGATTCCAAATTCCATCTCTATTCTTTTGTTCTTAATTGTAGTTATTTAACTTTTAGTCTAATATCTAAGCAACAACTATAATTGACACTAGAAGTAACAACAGTAATTTAGGTTCAAGACAGGAGATGGTTGGTACAAAGTACAGGGTTACACACCTGACCTGAGGCACAACACAAAGATGAATTGAAGAACTATGATGTAACTATAATCTCCAATGAACACTTTTGCATCAAAAGAAACACCAATCACCGCCATGAGGACTCAGTGCATGAAATTTTGTGTGATAATGAAATTGTGACAATGTGTGGATAACCTATTAATTCATTGCGTTGATTGTTCTTGTTATTAAGGATGTTGTAAAATAAAGGAGATTAACAACCTGAATGCATTAGCTTATTATCATGCCTTCCCTACAGATAAATATATATATGCTAATACCCTATTATACATGTGAACAATCAAAGTGGTCAGCATAAACATAGGAATTAGGTTCGTGGGTCAACTATGAATTAAATACAATGTAATACCATTGAAAAACTTCCAATACAAACAAAATGTAAATTCTCCTAAGAGGGATAATGTAAATATAATAAGGTAATAAAATGAATGACTGATAGAAAAGCTATAACGGAGAAAAATCCCTATCATTACACCTAATTTATGAGCACATCAGCAGACCAACAGCTACCAGCCACAGCACAACCTTGGGAATGGCGCTAGTAAATCATTATTGTTTAATGTGCTGATTGCACAGCTTTTTGAATAGCAATAAACAATTCATTACTAAGTGCTCAGCCATTATGAATTATCTCCCTTTAAACGAAGTCTTGGACCACTGCCTCAAATACCCTAGTGCTCAAATGTTTTTAGCTTTCCATTTAATTAATAAAGAAACCTGACAAAAGAACACGAAGTAAATCTGATAAATTTCGGCCATCAACAAAATATAATATTGCACAGTTTTTATACTAAAATTTGTTTAAACACTCAAATATTTGGCTAGTACCTGTTATTGCTGAGTTGTTGACAATTTATTAATCCTTGATTATGTTTCGTCTGCTGCCTTGCGCATGTCAGCATTAATTAGCATTTTGCGACTTTGCCTTCTTTCCAATTGTCAAATATCATTTTGTACTGCCAATTAATTAATAGAAAAATTACTGCTTATAAATTGTACAAATAATTAACTAATCATAATCATGTGTTTTTACAATTAATATTTATATCAAAATTCAGTCTTCTTTCTTTCCTTTGTTTCTCTTAATTTGACCACACATGATTCTGAATTATGTTACACACTTTGGCAACCAAGATGGTGTTCCAAAACACTTGTGTCAATCTCCTCCAGACTAATTTTAATTGTATTTCTTCTTTGATGTCTATTCTTGCTGTTATACACTCAACATCTACAGCTAAATGATTGTATGGTTTCAGTAGCACTTCCAATTCTGATAATTTGAACACTTCCATAAACATGAGCTTCATTGTTGCCACCATTTGTTGTTCTCTAATATTCTGGAAGTTTCTTTCCTTGATATTTTTGGCTTCCCTCATGACTATGATTTCAATTAGGAACAGTTCATCATCAGTATCTATCCATTCTATTGTCCTTGCTAGGCTGATTTCTCCCCATTTCTTGATATTTATTCTGTTGATTGTCTGCTGCGTTTTAGGAGATAATATCATCTCTGCTTGGGATTTCATGACCATTTTGCAGACTTCCACCAGTTCTGTTATGTGCCCTCATTTCATCATCTTGTTCATAGCATTCCATTTCACAGTTGAGAGTTTTCTGCACATCTTTTTACGCTAATGTTTTTCTAATCTTGGCTGTGCTTGCCAGTTTTCATTTGATAATTTCTTTTTGTTGTCAGCAATGGTTGATGTTCCAATTGTTTCATGCATGTTTCAGATATTGCTCCCCACATGTACTTTTTCATTGGTCCATCAAATATGGTGATTTCACTGGGGCATATCCCCGTCTTGTTAGCAATGCTTATTACTGACATCTTTCCCATCAGATTTTCATTCATTATCATTTGACTAAGTATTTTTTCCATCATTTGTACTGGCTTTTCTGATCTATTTGGTGACTCCGGCTTTCCTGTGTGACCTTTTAGTAGCCAATTTTTTGTTTGCATATTTATCAGAGCTATTGCTATCTTGTACTTTTTCACCTTTGCTAACTTGTGCCGGGTGTGTTGCAAGATCAGGAGTTTCAGTTCTGCCTCTTCAGTTGTAAAAATTGCTAGTATCCATGCAGTTGTTCTGTGGCGTACCTCTGGTGCATTCTTTTCTTTGAATAATAAGTGTTTGAAATCTTTTTTTGTGTTAAGCTCATAAGCTTTGTTCACTTCTAATAATGCCATTTCCCCCAACTTGTGAAATTTCCATGACAGTGCTTTCATTTTTATTTCTGGCCAACCTTCCTCTACTATTTGTTGTAATTTCATGTTTCTCCATATTGTTTGAATTTGTTGGAGGTGCTCTTGTCTCTGTGTCAGACTGCACTTTATGAATAATGTGTTGGCCTTTTCTATTCCATCTGTGTCTGACGTTAATTCTATTGTTTTTGTTTGTGTATAGAGGTCGATTGTGATGCATGGATCTACCATGATTCTGTAGATTTGTGCCCAGTAGTCTATCTGTAAATCAAATTGTATTAGCTCTGGGATTGTCGTCGTTCTTGGTGTTCTCTCCCATGGGAAGATATTTTTGGTTGACATGAATGCTTCTCTTAGGTGCTCAGGGATGTCTTCATTTGTTGATAGTGTGTGCACTGTGCTTTGCATGTATGGTCTCTCTAGTGTTTCATTCATCTCTTGAGGGTAGCTTATAATCACATTCACTTTAGGTCTATTATTTGCATTGTGCACTATCAGTAGATTCTTCCCTTCAGTTCTTGTGACTTTCCATATATGTGCTTTTGTTTCTGAGGATAACTTTGCAAACGCATTGTAAGGCATTTTTGATGTTCCCATAAAGTAAGGATGTAGGGTTTCTCCATTGATTTTCAACATCTGCTTTTCTCTCTCTTTTGATCATAATGTTCTTTCCAAAGTAGTTTCCAAGGAAGCGTGCAGCTGAGTCATCCTTAATGGTAGTTAGCTGGTGTTTGCTTCACAGTCCAAAGGCTGTGAATCTGTGCTAATAGTTTCTACTGATTTGCCCTTGAATCGGCTCACAGTTACTCCTATCAGCACCTGACCAGGTGTGGTTCCAATTGGGATAACGTCAGCTTTGAATTGCTTCCGTATTTCCATGGTTCTTCCACCACTTACACCTTCCCCTGCAACTCCTCATGTCTCACCACCTTTGAATCAGCGTTGTGGACTCTGGGAGGGAAAGTTGTGCTGTGCACCAGTTTTCTGCATGCCCTTGAATCGGCAGTGCAGATCCCTGGTGGGAGAGGCTTCTCGTCCATTGGTCTCCCTGCCCTTGAATGGACCTTGGGGACTACTAGGACGCCTTCTCACTCTCCATCATCTGTTCATTGGTTCTTCATTCTCGTCCCTTCTGCCCTTGAGTCAACATCTGGTTTGAGAACTTCTTCAAACTCTCCTTCTCCTGTTTGTGGTTGAGAGCTCCTCCAGTTGTTGGTTTCTGTGCACTCTCTTCTTCATCAGGGGGTGCATCATTTTCCTCTAATTTTCTAAATGCAGTTAGTAAATTTATATCCAATGTTTCAGGGTCATATATAGGTTTATTTCTTGCTGTCCTCTGGGGCAACACTCTTCCCCTGTGTATTCATTGTCGAATTCTTCTTCATGCAGGCTGTCTAAATCATATGTATCATATATAATTTCATTCCCATTAATTCAGCATATTTTGAATTCAGCATTCTCATCTATCTTCATCTCTTCAATGTCTGCTGTTGCCCTCTTAAGGTTTTGAAAATGTAATAGTCTATTATTGTCTAACATATGTTCATTGTTTGGTAGTGTTTGTGTTATCATGTGGGGGCCAGAACATACTGTTTTTAACTTCTGGACTTGGTTTGTGTCTGTGAGTTTAATCAGTGTGGAAACGTATACTTTATCTCCTACTTTGTGTGTGTGACCATAAATTTTTTTATTGTAATTGTGTTGCTGTCTCACTGCTGATTTTCTTATTTTGTGACACATCATTTCATGAATCCCTGTAATTTGGTCTTTCAGTTGTTGTACGTATGTGTTGTCCTACTTTCCACTATAGTTTGTGTATTACATTGAAAGCAGGGTCGCCACTTCTCTTCTTAACATTGCCTTGAATGGTGAGACTCCAGCTGTTGCATGCACCAAAGTGTTATAATAGTATTCAATCATTTCGATAACCTCTCTCCATCTACTTCCTCCTATCCTCATTGTTGCTACTCTGATTAGCTTGATTAGTGTTCGATTGAGTCACTCCACTGCCCTGTTGGCCTGTGGATGACGATTGAGTCACTCCACTGCCCTGTTGGCCTGTGGATGATCCGCAGTTTTTGTTCATGTGCAATTTCCAGGAGCTTTGCCATTTCCTGGAAAAGTCCACTTTCAAATTGGGGCCCCTTATCTGTTATAATCATTTCCATTGGCCCTAGTCACAGTATCCATTCTTTTAAGACTATCTCTGCTGTGGTTTCTGCCGTGGTATTTTCTATTGGGACCATCCTTACATACTTAGTAAAATTATCTACCATCACCAGTAAATATTGATATCCTTCTGCGTCCTTTGATAGCATTTCCAGGTCCATGTGGACTATTACGTTGGGTTGAGTCACAATAATTTTATCTAAAGGCGCTCTTTGTGTCAGAAAGTGTTGTTTGTTATTGAGGAGGCATGTCATGCACTTAATAATGATGTCCTTGACTATTTTCCTCATGGCTGTCATTATGAATCTAGCATTGAACGTCTTCTCTGTCTGTGTAATTCCCAAATGACCTTTCTCATGTATTTTTCATATTAGTTCTCTCTTAAAGTAATCAGTAATCGCAATCCAGTTATTACCAGCTTTGATGTACAATAGCCCGTTCCTGTTGATTTTCCATTTATAGCATNTTTCCTGTGTGACCTTTTAGTAGCCAATTTTTTGTTTGCATATTTATCAGAGCTATTGCTATCTTGTACTTTTTCACCTTTGCTAACTTGTGCCGGGTGTGTTGCAAGATCAGGAGTTTCAGTTCTGCCTCTTCAGTTGTAAAAATTGCTAGTATCCATGCAGTTGTTCTGTGGCGTACCTCTGGTGCATTCTTTTCTTTGAATAATAAGTGTTTGAAATCTTTTTTTGTGTTAAGCTCATAAGCTTTGTTCACTTCTAATAATGCCATTTCCCCCAACTTGTGAAATTTCCATGACAGTGCTTTCATTTTTATTTCTGGCCAACCTTCCTCTACTATTTGTTGTAATTTCATGTTTCTCCATATTGTTTGAATTTGTTGGAGGTGCTCTTGTCTCTGTGTCAGACTGCACTTTATGAATAATGTGTTGGCCTTTTCGATTCCATCTGTGTCTGACGTTAATTCTATTGTTTTTGTTTGTGTATAGAGGTCGATTGTGATGCATGGATCTACCATGATTCTGTAGATTTGTGCCCAGTAGTCTATCTGTAAATCAAATTGTATTAGCTCTGGGATTGTCGTCGTTCTTGGTGTTCTCTCCCATGGGAAGATATTTTTGGTTGACATGAATGCTTCTCTTAGGTGCTCAGGGATGTCTTCATTTGTTGATAGTGTGTGCACTGTGCTTTGCATGTATGGTCTCTCTAGTGTTTCATTCATCTCTTGAGGGTAGCTTATAATCACATTCACTTTAGGTCTATTATTTGCATTGTGCACTATCAGTAGATTCTTCCCTTCAGTTCTTGTGACTTTCCATATATGTGCTTTTGTTTCTGAGGATAACTTTGCAAACGCATTGTAAGGCATTTTTGATGTTCCCATAAAGTAAGGATGTAGGGTTTCTCCATTGATTTTCAACATCTGCTTTTCTCTCTCTTTTGATCATAATGTTCTTTCCAAAGTAGTTTCCAAGGAAGCGTGCAGCTGAGTCATCCTTAATGGTAGTTAGCTGGTGTTTGCTTCACAGTCCAAAGGCTGTGAATCTGTGCTAATAGTTTCTACTGATTTGCCCTTGAATCGGCTCACAGTTACTCCTATCAGCACCTGACCAGGTGTGGTTCCAATTGGGATAACGTCAGCTTTGAATTGCTTCAGTATTTCCATGGTTCTTCCACCACTTACACCTTCCCCTGCAACTCCTCATGTCTCACCACCTTTGAATCAGCGTTGTGGACTCTGGGAGGGAAAGTTGTGCTGTGCACCAGTTTTCTGCATGCCCTTGAATCGGCAGTGCAGATCCCTGGTGGGAGAGGCTTCTCGTCCATTGGTCTCCCTGCCCTTGAATGGACCTTGGGGACTACTAGGACGCCTTCTCACTCTCCATCATCTGTTCATTGGTTCTTCATTCTCGTCCCTTCTGCCCTTGAGTCAACATCTGGTTTGAGAACTTCTTCAAACTCTCCTTCTCCTGTTTGTGGTTGAGAGCTCCTCCAGTTGTTGGTTTCTGTGCACTCTCTTCTTCATCAGGGGGTGCATCATTTTCCTCTAATTTTCTAAATGCAGTTAGTAAATTTATATCCAATGTTTCAGGGTCATATATAGGTTTATTTCTTGCTGTCCTCTGGGGCAACACTCTTCCCCTGTGTATTCATTGTCGAATTCTTCTTCATGCAGGCTGTCTAAATCATATGTATCATATATAATTTCATTCCCATTAATTCAGCATATTTTGAATTCAGCATTCTCATCTATCTTCATCTCTTCAATGTCTGCTGTTGCCCTCTTAAGGTTTTGAAAATGTAATAGTCTATTATTGTCTAACATATGTTCATTGTTTGGTAGTGTTTGTGTTATCATGTGGGGGCCAGAACATACTGTTTTTAACTTCTGGACTTGGTTTGTGTCTGTGAGTTTAATCAGTGTGGAAACGTATACTTTATCTCCTACTTTGTGTGTGTGACCATAAATTTTTTTATTGTAATTGTGTTGCTGTCTCACTGCTGATTTTCTTATTTTGTGACACATCATTTCATGAATCCCTGTAATTTGGTCTTTCAGTTGTTGTACGTATGTGTTGTCCTACTTTCCACTATAGTTTGTGTATTACATTGAAAGCAGGGTCGCCACTTCTCTTCTTAACATTGCCTTGAATGGTGAGACTCCAGCTGTTGCATGCACCAAAGTGTTATAATAGTATTCAATCATTTCGATAACCTCTCTCCATCTACTTCCTCCTATCCTCATTGTTGCTACTCTGATTAGCTTGATTAGTGTTCGATTGAGTCACTCCACTGCCCTGTTGGCCTGTGGATGATCCGCAGTTTTTGTTCATGTGCAATTTCCAGGAGCTTTGCCATTTCCTGGAAAAGTCCACTTTCAAATTGGGGCCCCTTATCTGTTATAATCATTTCCATTGGCCCTAGTCACAGTATCCATTCTTTTAAGACTATCTCTGCTGTGGTTTCTGCCGTGGTATTTTCTATTGGGACCATCCTTACATACTTAGTAAAATTATCTACCATCACCAGTAAATATTGATATCCTTCTGCGTCCTTTGATAGCATTTCCAGGTCCATGTGGACTATTACGTTGGGTTGAGTCACAATAATTTTATCTAAAGGCGCTCTTTGTGTCAGAAAGTGTTGTTTGTTATTGAGGAGGCATGTCATGCACTTAATAATGATGTCCTTGACTATTTTCCTCATGGCTGTCATTATGAATCTAGCATTGAACGTCTTCTCTGTCTGTGTAATTCCCAAATGACCTTTCTCATGTATTTTTCATATTAGTTCTCTCTTAAAGTAATCAGTAATCGCAATCCAGTTATTACCAGCTTTGATGTACAATAGCCCGTTCCTGTTGATTTTCCATTTATAGCATTCATAATATCCTGCTGTTATTTTGGATAGTGTTGTCCAAAGTTCCCTGATCTTTCTTATAATTTCACCAAGGATTATGTCATCTCTTTGTTTGTCTACTGTTTCTTGTTCAGATATCTCTTCCCTCATAAGTATCAGTAGTACTGCTTCACCTTTTTTGTCCAGTTTATCTCTGGCAGTCCTTTGTACTCAGTGTGTGGTAAGAACTGGAATTGCTTTTTCTCTCCATCTGTTTTCACTGCATCTCTCTGGTATTTGGGCAATGATGTCCAGAAATCCGCGTTGTTATGCAATGTACCTTTCCTGTGTTCGATTGTAAATGTGAACTCATTTAGGTAATCAATCTACCATGACACTATTCCGGACTTATCCCCGGAGAACTTCTTTAGCCATGCCAATCCGCTATTGTCTGTTTGTACTCTAAATTCTCTACCAATGAGGAAATGTCGAAATTTCTTAATACTCTCAATCAATGCGAGCATCTCTACCTTAGTAGAGCCGAAATTTTCTTTGCTTGCCCTCAGTTTGCAGCTAAAAAACTGGATGGGTACCTCTTTTCCGTTCTTTATTTGACCAAGTGTTGCTCAAATTGCCACCTTGCTTGTGTCGCAATCTAGTATGAATTTTTTATTGTAATCTGGTGTGTTGATATTGTCCAGTTCCTCCTGCTCCTGCCAAGTCCATACGAATGGCACTGATTTCCTCATCAATCTGGTCATCTTCGCCGTCTTATCAGCTATGTTTGGAATAAAAGTTCTGTAATAGTAGAAGAATCCCATAATTCTCTGTATGTCTTTCTTATTATTCGGTTTTTCTATCTTTCAGATCATTTCTCTAGCATTGTCATTCATGCATATTCTGCCCTTTTCTATCGTTCTTCTGAGGAACACTATTTTCTCTTTGAGAATGTCACACTTATTTCAATTAATACAAAGTCCTGTGTTTTTTGGATTGTTAGCGTTCTTTCCCATTTTTCCAGGTGTTCTTAGACTGTGTCGCTTGTGACTATGATGTCATCTATATAGGCGTCAACCCCTTCCTTCATTCTGTGTGTCTTATTTTTTAGTACCTTCATTATGTACCTCTGAAAGGTTGCTGGTGCATTACAGAGTCCAAACGCCATATATATCCATTCATATAGCCCATATTGAGTTATAAATGCTGTCTTCTCAATGTTTTCCTCTTCCATCTTTACTTGCCAGTAGGTCTTACATAAATCCAGTGTTGTAAAGTATTTGTGTTTACTGGCTTTGTAGAGCATATCCCCTATTTGCAGTAAAGGGTATGAGTCCTTTTTCATCATTTCATTTAACTTGCTAATATCAATGCATAAATGATACTTGTTTCCCTGTTTTATGAACATGGTTGGGCCTGCATATGGGCTCTTGCTTGGCCAAATAATTTTGTTGTCGATTAATTCTTCCAGTATGTGATTATATTAATCTTTCAGCTGCTCGGGCACCTTTCTAACTTCTGCCAAGATGGCAGCTGAAAATAATGAAAGCGTCATTTAGTCAAAAAGTATTTTTATTGACAGATACAAATATCTCTTTTTGACACATATTGTTTCTTGGTTGCATAATACAAATAAATCTTAAATAATTCTATAATTGATTTGATTACAATATTTTTAATCATCTCTTCTTTGATCTTAATCCCTTCTGCTCAACGTTTTGCAGCTTATTTTAGATTTATGTGGATGATGCTACAGTTGTATACTGCATGGATAGTGGGGTCAATGCCTCCCTGCTAAACATCACTTTAAACGGTGTGATTCCTGTTGTTGAGTGTACTGGTGTGTTGTAGAAGTACTCTATGATCACTGGATGTTATTACTCTAATTAATTTGATCAACATTTGGTTCAGCCTCTCTGTGGCTCTGTTTGTCTGGGCGTGGTATGCTGTTGTTTTCCCATGCTTGAACTCCATCATTTTTGTTAACTCATCAAATAATTTACTTTCAAATTACACCCCCTATCAGTGATATTTTTTCCATTGGGTCAAATTTTAGTTTCCATTCCTTTATGATCTTCTCTACCACTGTTTTTGCTGTTGTTGAGTTGAGAGGGGTTATTCTGCAATACCTTGTGAAAATGCTGATCATGATTAATGCATGTTGAAATTCTTCATCATTCTTTGATAATGTTTCCAAATCAATGTGCATGATCTCATTTGTTGACACATTGATTATCTTCTCTAGATGTGTGTTCTGCTTCAAGAACTGTAATTTGTTGTTGAGTAAACAGTTTGTGCATTTATTTATGACATCCTCAACCACTTTCCATATTCAGATAATTATATATTTAGAGTTAAATATCAGTTTTTTGGCTCAACCCCACATGACCCTTATCATGTATCTTCCTTGCAAGGTTTCTCTTGTAATACTCTGGTATCATAATCCTTCTGCTTTGTCCATCTCTCTATAATAGGCCACTTTCATTGATCTTCCATTTGTATCATCAAAAATATGGGTTTGCCTCTCTGTTTATGAGCTTTTCTGGGGCTTTAATTTTTTTTGTCTTATGTGCTCCAATAGGGTGTCTGTGCATTGCTTTTGTAATGGGGATTATTGCATGGCTTTTTCTGTCAACATTAATCCTTGGTAGGTCTTTGTATTGATTATGTGAAAGAAATTCGAATTTTACTTTATCTCCATCTTCCTTGGGTGTGTCTCTGTTCAATTGTGAATCTGTATTTGCTTAAAATTTCAATCCACCTGGATAACACTGACGATTTATCACGAGAAAATTTTTTTAAAAGTGACAGTTCTGTGTTGTCTGTTCTTATGAAAATTCCTTTCTGATCAGGAAATGACGGAATTTTTTTATACTTACCACCAGTGCAGACATCTCCAATTTTAACAATCCGCAGTTCTTCTCAGCTTCTCTAAGTTTCCTACTGAATCATTGGACTGGTTCTTCCCTTCCATTTTTTATTTGTGTTAGACAAGCTCTGATCACAACTTTGCTCACATCACAGTCAAGTATGAATATCTTAGAGTAGCCAGGAGTATTTAATACTGGTGCCCTTGCTAATTCCTTCTATATGAGGTCGAGCTCCTCCTGCTCCTCCCATGTCCCTACAAATGGTAGATTTTTCTCAATAGGTTTTCCATCTTTGCTGATTTTTCTGCTAGCCTGGGGATAAAGGTGCTGAAATAGTAAAGAACCCCATTACTCATTGTAGATCCTTCTGATTTTAAAATTACATTTCATTTTAACTTGAATTGAAATGTTGCATAAACATATCCTTTTCAGAATTGCAATGATAAAAAAACCAATATTTTTACTTAAAAATTGCAAAGTCTAAACGAAATATGGGTTTTTCCATTTTACTGAAACAAATTTATTAGTATTAGTTCATTACTATGTAATTTTTACCAAAGAGGTTTAAACAAAGCAAATCAATTTTTGTTGTAAGTTACAATGCATAATTTAATTTTAAATTTAAACTTGAATAATTTTAAATTAATGTCATCTTAAAGTTAATACTATTTTTTTCAAATACAATATCATCCACTATGTTCATGCTTTAATATTTTTTGCATTGTGTATCCCCTTCAAATAATATATTATAAAGTTTATTTTCAATTCACAAAACATTCCTTAACTTTACTACTCTTAGTGCCAAATAATTGTTCACACTGATTCATTTGTAAAAAACAAGTATATTATAGAATCTTTGAATTTTCATTTGGAACCATCTAATATCATTTTCTGAACATATCAGAATAATAACTGTGTTAGACCTATTTATTGATATCTGTGCTTAAATAATGTAGGCATTGTTGTCATATTCATGTCAATACCAGTCTAAAAAACTATAGGTGGAAAGCGTGGTTTTAGAAGTATAGGCAGCTTTTTGGAACTTAAAATTTTCAAAATTAAAAGAATTATTTTCACAACATCCTATTAGCTACCCCCTAAGTGCTCAAGCTATTTGTTAAAGAACCTGGCAAAACCACTGATATATATAAATATATATATATATATATATATATACATGCATCTTGAAGAGAATATTCCACCATAGCAATGCACTATGAGAAGTGAAATCGCACAGATCTATAAAAAATCTTTTTCTGATTACCTTAAAATTTTAGAGCGCTTGTAGTTTTTTCATCTAACAAAAGAGTTGCAACTGTTTTACACTTCACGTCACATTTAATTCCGCAAAGGACAACTTATAATTAAATATATTTACATTGTAATTTTTAATTTTGAACCGTTTACTAGCTTTCCCCTTACACATATCAAAAAAAGACTAAATTCAAAGAGCAATAAAATATATATAATGTTCGGAATTATGCTCTAAATGCGTTTCACATTTGTAAGGATAAGAATTTTCATGCACATGTTCAGATATTTTTAAGTTGAAATTTATAATATAAATGTACTAGAAATGTTCTTAAATAAAATATATTTCACATTATGTCCAAAATTTAATCAACCATACATTTGCCTAATGGCAATTTCAATTTAAAATTGCATCTCAATGTTGTCCAAATATACCAAGAATGTTTATTTGCAACAAATATTCCAATGAAGTTTATTTGTCAAGCACAATGTACAATTGTAAATGATCAAGTTTGTCATCTTCCTTTACTAACTTTGGTTAATTTGCATTAAGATTATCTTAGTGGCCATAATTCAGACAAGAATTGTAATTAATCATTAGTCTCCTTTTGGATGGAAACCTGTTGTTGTAACACCAATTGTAATTATGTTGTTTTGATTAACTCACATTAAGCGCAGATGCTTACGTTAACGTCTTATTGGAATTTATTGGAAAGTCATGAAGGGGGCCACATGTATATTGGTTTTTCTCATACATATCACTATTGGTAAGAATATCTTAATATTTATATCTTAATTTGATACAAACACATGAATAAATAACACTCAATGCATATCGGACGCTTTTATTAATCTATCAGACAAATTCATCGAGGCTATGACATTTCACAGCAGCACTAAAATTATTTGATTTGGTTTGATTTTTTATTTGTCAAAATTCGTGTTTGTATTTGCCTTTATATTTGTTTTTTAGTGCAATTGAATATTTGCTGCATAGAAATAAAATTGATGTATGCCAATTTAGAGAGCCTCATAGTTTTTTTATCAAAATGTGCATCAAAATAGTATTACCAGATTTTTCCTCATATGTTCAATGTGGTAGGTCGACAAAGTGAAAAAAAAACAAAACAAATTGTAACTTGAACAAATTAAGAAAGAAATTTGAATCAAATATAATTCACTAACATATAGCAAATTCAAAGCATCCCATTTTTACAAAAAAATTATTTTGGCACTATTTAGCTGAACAATTTGACACTTTCAGAATACTTGTCTTGAGCACTGTGACAAAACTACCCATTTAAAATTGTTAGAACAGATTGGCCGGGGGGGAGCAGACAATAATTTTCAGTAAAAAGAATCAAAAGCAAGAAAAACTATTAGTATCAAAATTCTTTCTGCTTACTTAGCAAAATTATTAATTTGTTGAATATAAATTAAAGTATGACTGCGAAATGTATCACGTTTTGTCAGTTTAGAAAAGATATATGGCCAAATTTGTTCAGAAGGGAAATTTTTTAATGTATTAATAATGCACGCACTATAAAAAATAATCGCGCATTATAGTCTTTCATTTCTACTTATGGTGCTTAGAGTATTTATCAAGCATTGGAAAACTCTTTGATAACATGTTAGTAGAATTATACATGTTTTAAACATTGGACATCTATATTAGATAATTTGACTTGTGTCTAATTAAAGTTCCACAATTTTGGGTCAACTTGTGAGGAAACATATACTGATTTATTAGAAATTGATTTGTATTAAAAAAATTTTAAAAAATACTGAATTGTAGAGGACAATGTAATGAACTTTTTATAATATATGTGTATTTTTTATGTTATAAATCAATTTACTAAGCTTCAATGAATTATTTCAAACAAGTAGAAACCATTTTTGTCAAACTCAAATATAGTTACACCTATTTTAAGAAACGCTGGAATAAGCTACACTGACGTACTGAGCATTATATTTTAGGAGGTGACAAGAAAATATAAAGTGACAAATAACAATTATTTTTTGTTTTCTTAATTTAGATAGGGCTTGGCTCCATTCTTCCTGTTGAAAGAACTGCTTCCACAGTATACATAAATGTGTGCACAGTTAGTAAATAAAATGAATACTGTTTCAGTGCAGATGCTAATTATGTCTCTCCACTTTTCTCAAAAAGATTACAAGGCACTATCTAACACAGACAGGTCCTTTTCTCTTAGGAGAAATTTAAACAACTTCCTCACTTTTTTGTAAAAATAACTGAATAAGTCCATACTTATCCTAGAAAAATCGTAGATTTCTACATGTGAGGTATTTTAATCCCCCAGATGCTTGTTGCTGGCCACATCCCTGTTTTTGTTGAAGTCTGCATAATTGGGATATTTCTCAAATACTATATCATACACAATCAAAGTGCTCAATGAAACTGGCTCTTCATTTGTATTAAAAATGCCATAAACTGGTTTAATTTAAAACTGTTAAGTACATTAATGACATAAGAGTTCAGATTTTCTGTACACAAAAGGTATTTCTTAGAGGGCTTGTAGAATCATCAAGATTCAATTCTGCTACACCTCAACCTCAACAGCAATCAAACATCGTCCAAGCACCTTAGTCATAATTGTTGCTAAGATGAACACGGACAAGTATATCAGCATTCTGAATGAAAAACT
>CABFPE010000271.1:1045379-1056800 GCA_900660155.1 Hofstenia miamia | reverse complement strand
GAATAAAAATATATAATCAACATGTACATTGTTTTTGTAATACCATACGCCCCCCTTTGCTCAAATTAATTTGGCGGCAACAGGTGGAGAGTAGGACCTGAAACTATACGTTGAGTGGCCATCACCATTTCCATCGCTAGTTCACCTTCCCATTGTTCTAATTCAGCATACTGTGGCTCATGTGATAATTGCATTAAGACCTCTCTCTGTGTTACAACTTCGTCTTTCAGCTTGAAATAGTAGATTGTAGGCAACCGGTTGCTGATGGGACAATTCTTCCTTAAGTTGTTTAAGTGATGAGTGAAGGTGTCATGAAATCTTTTGTAGAGGTGAAATCCTTTCATCACAATCATTAATGTCATTAAGGCGTCTGTGTTGGATGTATGGGCATCCTCAGATCAGATCTGGGTGTTGGGATAGAAATGTTCAAACACATCTTGCAATGACCCCATACGGGTCGCATTATCCATGAATAAAGAGCAAAACTCCTGTACCTGGCTTAGCATCATCTCATCAGGATTGGAAACATCAGTGTGAAGCATTGTGATTATTTCAATACGTTTCGTCACATTGTAATATCTTGTGGTTGTTTCTACATTATTGATCCACATCAGGTCTCCAGCAGATTGAAAAAGAATCAACACTCAAGGGTCAGTAGTTTGTACAGTTTCGTGGATTTCCTCAATTGCTCACTAATTGCGGTTCCTCTATTAAAGACATTGCCAATCATTAACTTTCCATCTATAAAGATTCTCTCCTTGTTATCCCCGGCTAGTAATTTTCCATGTGCTGATAACGTAGCCAATAATTCCTCCTCTCTGAAAAACTGTTCTGGGGTCTTCATGACCTGTTTGAATATGGTGATAGGAATTATTTTCCCTTTTTTCTTAACCTGTCTAGCAGATTCCACAAATTGTCCATAGCTGCACTCTGGATAGGATATCCGGTGTCCATCAAAGAATTTTTTGTTCTTTTCTATCACCTCTCTCGTTCTTATTAACTCCAAAAACGTCTTCATGGAACCAGGTTTTCATTCGATTAATCTCTTAGTGCTTAACGGGGCATTCTCTGAAGATAAGATGGCAAACTTAGTTTCAGCAGTGGCACCCCACATGTACTTTTTCATCATTTCGGAAAAAATATTAATGCCTGACGGACAAATTCCCAACCTATTGCTAATCAAAATAATCAACATTTTTCCTGTTATACTACTCGCCCCCACCAGTTGGGCATAATATTTTTCGTAATGATCCATCGCTTGGTTGGTTTTGCATGGTGATGATGGCAGTACACATTTGTGTAGTAGCCAATTTTTCACCTTCCATGTTAGTGGACAGATAGCAATTTCGTGGACGGAACTGCTTGACATGGTTTTACGTTTGTTTTGATTGATCAGTAGAATGATATGTGGGTCTCTTGTCAGATATATGGCCAAAATCCAGATGGCACCTCTTGCGTAAATATCGGGTACTCTGTCTTCCAAAAATAACAGTGATTTGAAATTTTTCTGATCTTGAATCTCATAAGAAAATTTGATTTCCCCTAGCACTCTTTCAACAGACTGATGGTATTGGGAACTCGGGCTCCTGATGTGTATATTGGGCCAGTCTGACTCGGGGTTTTTTGTGGCTTTTATATCTGTCCATATGTCTTGGATCTCTCGTAAAGTCCCAACACTTTGAGCAAACGCAAAGCTGACCCTCATATCTGTTATGTTGTGTATCTTGGTAATGTTAAGCAGTTCCAGAGTTTGTGCCTGCAATATCGTATCAACTATTAGTTTTTTATCTACAGCTAATTTATGTGAAGGGATTTTCTCACATAACATAAGGTCTGTGAGTAGTAGTTTTGTAACTGATGGCTCTTGAGAGTTTGGCAGTGAAATCTGACTGTAGTAAGATCTGTAGAGAATGATGAAATTTTCCATCCTGTAATGTAGGCTTTCAACCGCCTCGGGGATGTTGTCTTTGTGTTCTTCCCAGAGAACTATTACCAGACGTACTCCTTCAACCTTGGCTATATGGTATGCAATTTCTATCTGCTCCATTATTTGTTCATCTTGAACCTCATGAATTCTCAGAAAATAAATAACCAACAGGTTTGGGAAATCAATATTAACTGATTTGAAGCTTCTTATGGTACTGCCACTATTTAAAAACTTGCAGAGGTTGCATATGGAAAAGTCTTCATCAAAAGAAATATGGACTGTGCTTTGCCAATATAACCAACTGATTTCCTCGAGCATGACAGAATCGTAACAAATTATGCAATTTATTTGCGGACGTTTTTCTGCGTCAATTATAAAAGGTATTATATCGATTGAACAACTTAACTTTTTGGTGTTGTATGTCCATCATAATTGATTCTGGGTAGCCTCTGAAATGTCATCACGAATATAATGGACTGCTCGATGGGGAGCTATGAAGTAGGGGTGTAATGTATCTGCGCCAACTTTAGACATCCTTTTCTTGCATTCTTCCATTTTCTGTGACCTAACTGATGAAGTAACTGAAGTATCAGAGGTCGAGGGGGCTATCAAATCACTCTTAGGGGATCTATTTACACTTTGTATTGCACTAAAAGGGTAACATAAAGTTTTAGGTTTTACAGTTAGTGAAGGTAATTGTGCCAGCTCTGCTCGCGCGTGTGGAGGTACATATCCCCCCACGGAGTAGCAAGATGAGGACGGTGTAGATGCTAACTGCTCTCCTAAGTGTGGAGCTATGTGTCGCCCACACGGTATAGGATTCTCCTCAGCACCTTCATGTCGTCCTCATTTGTTGGTGTGTGCCACATCATGCCTGGATGAGGAGGAACCATCATAACTAACCTCCATCTTTCGTCTCACTCTGTGGCAACAGGACGGAGGAGCTGGCGACTTGTGTTTCTTCCCTATTGGTATCATTCCTAAACATATCTATAAGGTTAAGGTCCCAGATGTTGGGATCGTAAGTTTGATTAACTCTGGCGCGCCTTGAAGGCAAAACTCGTGAACTACAATTATCTATTATTTCATGTTCAAAATCAGTATCATCTAAATCTTCTTCAACAAATTCTGTTAAATTATCATAAGTTGCGTATTCATCAACACCATTATCAATTAAGGTGTATTCGTTATTGTCATCAATGATGACATTCTCAATGTCTTTAATTGCTTGTTTTAATCTCTGGAAATGTACAGTTCTCCCGTTACTAAGTGTATATGTGTTGTGGTCAAGCACTTTCTCTACCATAAATGGTCCTTGCCAATTATTGGCTAATTTCCTGACTTGATTGTGATCAGTTGTAACATGAGGCAAATACGTGAATACTTTATCACCATGTCTATGAGATTCGCCATATAATTTTTTATTAAATGTTCGCTTCTGCCTTATACAAGACTGATTGGTATTATGAATGATAGTTAAATGAATCTCCTGCATGTCACGTAGCAATTGATTAACAATATCTTTCTAAGGTAATTTCTGAGTAGTTCGGGTACATCATAGATAAGGAAGTTAAAGCTTCACGCCTGAACATAGCTTTAAAGGGACTTATCCCAGTGGTCGAATGGAATTGATGTATTATAAAAAAATTCGATACATTTGATTACCCATCGCCAACTTTTCCCTGCTGCTCATGATACCGCCACCCTAATTAATTTTATCAGAGTTCTATTTAGTTGCTCCACTAAGCCATTCACTTGCTGGTGGTACGCAGTAGTAAAATCATGTAATATTTCTAATTCAGACATAAGGGTTTTCATCAAATTGCTTTCAAATTGCGGACCACGATCCGAGACCAGATGAGACATAGGGCCATACTTTAAAATCCACTCCTTGACTATTTTATCAGCTACCTTTTTGGCGAGTGTGCTGTCCATGGGAATGATTTAGGCGTACTTAGTGAAATGATCAACTAGCACTAGCAGATACTGAAATCCCTCGCTATCACGAGAACGTTGCTCCAAATCAATGTGGACAATTTCATTGGGGCTTGATGCAGCACGACATTCCAGTTCAGCCTGTTGCTCTGGAAAGTGAGCAGAATTATTTAACAGACACTTCTTACATTTGTTGATTACATCTTGCACTGTTGCTCTAATTCCAATAGTGACATAGTGAGAATTAAACGTCTTTTCTGTTTGGATAATTCCTAAATGACCTTTCTTGTGAACCCTCCTCACAAGATCCCTTTTGAAGTATTCTGGGATAGCAAGATGGTTATTTCGACTCTTTACATATAATAGACCCTTCTCCGTTGTTGTCCAATTGTATTGGTTATAATATCTAATCACCATTGGTGAAAGAGGAAAAAAGCAGTCCTTCATTCTTTTCATAATATTGGATAAGATGAGATCATTTTGTTGATGTTTAATAATTTCTTCCTCAAATATTTCTTCACAGATTAAAATTGGCAAAATTTCTTTACCATTCCGATCGGCATTTATTTCAGGGATTAATTCATACTCTGTGTGTGGTATGAATGTGAACAGGACTTTCTCCCCAGCTGGCTTTTTCAAATCCCTTTCATAGCTTGGCAATGCTGTCCAATAATCAGCGTTCAAATGTAAATGTCCAGGGCGATGTTTGATAGAAAGGAGAAGTCATTTAGATATTCTATCCATCTGGCTACTATGTTGGACCTATCTCCTGAGAATTTTTTAAGCCAGGCTAGTGCGCTGTTGTTGGTGCGCACAATGAATTTTCTACCTAAGATAAAATACTGAAACTTCTTTAGCAACTCTACTAAAGCTAGCATTTCGCATTTGGTTACACCGTAATTTTTCTCAGCAGCTCATAATTTTCTGCTAAAGTACTGAACTGGACATTCAACTCCATTTATCTCTTGGCTCAATACGCCACTAATGGCGACAGCGCTTGCATCACAATCAACAATGAACTCCTTTGTGTAATCTGGGGTGTTCAACAACGGTATCTTTTGCAGTTTGGTTTTGATCCCTTCTAATGCCTCCTGCTCAGTCCAAGTCCATTTAAACTCGTGGGATTTTTTAAGTAATTGAGTGATAGACTTTGTTTTCTCGGCCAAATCTGGGAGGAACATTCCATAGTAATTCAGAAATCCCATTAGCCTCTGCACATCTTTTCTGCTCCAGGGTGTCTCAATTTGCTCTAAAAACTGCTTTGCATTGGTTTTTATTGAGATTCGTCCATGTTCAATCACCCTGCCGAGAAAGGTGACTTTAATCTGTGCTAAAGAGCATTTATTCCCATTCACCTTGAGACCAGCTTTCTGCAACAATTCCAAAGTTCTATGTAATTTCTCAAGATATTCATCAAAAGTGTCGCTGGCTACAAGAATATCATCTATATACACGGAAATCCCAGGTTTAAGAATATTAGAATCATTAGTTAAGACCTTGGTGACATTGCAGGAGCATTGCATAACCTGAATGCCATATATTTCCATTCGTATAAGCCATAGGGCGTAATGAATGCGGTCTTTGGAATATCAGATGGACGCATCAGTACTTGCCAATAGGCTTTACAGTGATTGAGGCAAGAGAAAAACTTATATTTACTGGCGTCATATAGCAGATCCTCGATTTGAGGTAGTGGGTAAGCATCTTTGATCATAATGTCGCTCAGTTTTCAAAAATCAATACAGAGCCTGTACTTTTCCCCTTGTCTAATAAACACAGTGGGGGCTGCATAGGGACTATTACTTCCCTGAATTATTCCGCTCTCTATTAAATCTTTTAGAATTTTCTCATATTCTGCTTTTAGGTTTTCTGGAACTCAACGGACAGGTAGTCGAATTGGTTTCTCTTGCTTTACCTCAATCGCATGTTCTTCTCCAATTGCCTGCCCCACACTGATTGTACCATAATTAAACACTTCACTCTTGCTCTGCAGTATAGAAATAAGGGACTTCTTCTCACTATCCTTTAGATGTGAATGGGTCTCATTATTCACAGTGGGGATCTTAACAGTAGGCAACTCTTCGAGATCCTGGATGGCAGTACAGATGGATAAACAGGAGGTCTCAACACTTTCAACCTGAACTGGCACACTGATTATTTGGAGATCAGATTCTTTGAATCGCGCCGGATGTTTTGATCCGTTCAGAATAGTGACGTATGTTTTTCCTGAGCTCACTTTACACAAGTCGGGTGAAAAGGAGATGCCTTTGATGTATTTGCCCCTTTGGCCCGCGATCATCACATCCCCATTCATTTCTGAATTCGAAAACACAGCTACTCGGGTCCAATGTTTAGCTTCTAAGTAAACAGGCTCTTTTAAATTAAACACAACTTCCTGTTCAGGGATTGTAGCTAGCTGCGTGGCATCTTGGTCTTTTATAGATATCATGTTATTTTTATAATTGATTACACATGAATTTTTAATTTAAGGAAGTTGATGATTAGCAGTATCGATGACAATGAGATCTACTTTGAATTGTTCAGCACAAATCTTTAATGCAGCATTTTTCAGTTTCCCTTTCAAGGAGATTGAATTCCCTGATGCATCAATAAGTTTAATGTCAGTTGAGGAGTTGATTGAGTCACAGGTAAAACAAATGTCTTTGCAGCATTCATCACTGATGATTGACGCTGCAGCTCCGGTATCGATAGTGGCATTAATGATTCTTCCATTCATTTCCACAGGAATTAGGTTCTTCCTTATCGTATTAGTGATCACTAATACGTCCTGTGCACGGTTTGAAGGAGTTGGTGCTCCATTTAATTTAAATGTGGTGACTCGTTTTCTGTCAAATCTACTAATAATGTATTGGTAGAGGAGACAGCCAGCTCATCAACTAAGAAACCCTCACCTTCAGCAACAATTTGAATCTTTGCTTTGCAATTTGATTTAAAATGACCTTTTTCGCCACAATGGAAACACCTGACTGAAGCCATGTCGAAATCCTTCTTTAGAATGGTCTTTTTAGGCTCCATTTTTACATTGGTTCCAGATAATTCATATAGATCTTTATCAATTTGATTGGAATTATAGATCATGTATACTACGCTAATCGCCTTTCTTATGATGTTGTGCAAACTCTCTTCTGGGTCGCATTTCATTTCCAAACTGCTCAACTGAAAAAGCCTTTCAACCTGCGTGATGTAATTACGAATATCGTCACCTCTCTTAAAAGACATATCACAAAGCAATGTCTTGTATTGGTGTTTTATATGAGGAGCCCTGTAGTGATCCTCAAAAAATCCAACTAACAGTTGATAGTCAGTCTTGATATTCCAATCCAACATCATGTATTGATTGTATGCGAGGCTGCTCAAATACAGTGGAAATTGTGATACCGCGTCTTCTTGAGATGTCTTATATTGTTTCATGTGAAGCTCGAACAGAAAAAACCACTCTTCAAAGGATTGCGAAACTGCATCAATTTGTCTCGTGAATTTAGGTAAAACTGAATGTTTACTGTGCACTGGTATTTGTCCAGGAGTCTCAACAGGAAGAATTGAACAACAAAATCAGGGTCGCCTATCTGAGGTAGTACCATTTAGTGGACTCAAGGCATCAGACATATGTTCCTTTGAGGTAGTTAATGCCGAACCGCAAGGCGGCTGCACATGAACAGTAGGGATGAAATCTCTATCTCTTAGAGGAGTAGCAACTATGGCACTGGATGCTTGCATAAATGTAGGATTAGATGACACAAATGAACTGACGCAGGATGACACGGAAGTGGGAGGAATCATCTTACTTTCATCACACTGGGAAGGTGTTGGTGCATTCAAAAGAACAGGGGTTGCATTTCTACCTCGAATCATCTGGGTGAATTGATCAGTTATCTTTTCAGCCAAATCTCCTAAGGCTTCATTTAAGGTAGCATGAGTAACAAATTCATTGACTGGGAGTTTCAACAGGTTAGCATCTTCCTGTGTTTTTAACTTGTGAATTTGCAATTCCAAGGCAACAGTTGATTCTAGCATTCTCATTTCCATTTTCTGGTACGCAACATGTTGAGTATTTAGTTTATTTTTGTAAGATGCAACCTAAGATTCACTATCCATTCAAATAAGAAACTTGTTAGGCGATAAGGCGTCTTTCAAATGTTCAATTTCCATCTGTTGGGTATCAAAAATTGGCAAGGAGTCCATTGAATTTTCAAAACGATAATCAGGATAAAATGGAATGGGAGGAGCATTTTGTGTATTCAACACTCTGCGAAGACGTCACTGGATGTCAGGGCTGCTAGTACCCTAGCGTGGATATGGACTAGTTGATGCCAGATGATCTTGATGTTGGGACGTTTGGGTAGGAGAAGTCAGAGGACAGAAATTTAACAACGATCCAATGGTGCAAGGGGCAACGTCCTGGTTGCCAAAGCTCACACAGGGGACACTTGGAGGAGTCCCGAAAGTAGGAGAATAAGTAACTGTACAATTTGAATCCATTAATCTACAAGAAAAGTAACAAGAAATAATAACTATGATAATCACATCTGGGAGCACTTCCCAACTACAGAAGAAACACATAAAGCACTGAGACAAAAACAGAGTTGTAACAAGTAAAACACAAACATAAACTAAGCAGAACACTTAAAAATCGTGAATGCCCTCCCAATGGAGAGAAGAAGGATCCATATACATCAGTTGGTAGATTTGCACTGAAATCCAACTGCCGTCAGGGGAAACAACTATCCCAGCTGACGAGCACCAAAGCTAAACAAAAACCCAAATCCAAACCATCAAAAGAGACAACTGAGAATATTTTGTTATCATGTCAGCGTCCTGTCACGGTCACCATGTAGAATCGTGGGCTGTAATTGTACTAGAAACTAATTGACTCTGCAGAAGGTTTAACATAGAAAATGACAGCCCCAATTCTGGGAAAACAGGTAAAGAGAAAACAAACTAATATAAACATTGGTAATTCATCCAAGTATTTGATACTTTAGGTAACTCCAAGATGACCAACTTACATGGCTTCCAGCTGAAATGAAGTCTTTAGCAACAGTTTAGTGCTTGACTTAGTGCATGGTGCTACCCTATTTGTCTCACTTATTAATTTCTATCTCATAGCAAAATAAACATCTCATTTTCATTGTTAGTTCTCAGCTCACTAAATAATAGTCTGTAATTGCCAGACATTCATGCCAGCCAAAGGCATGGTATCATCACAGTGTCATAAAATATAAGTGCATGTACATGTTGAATATTAAACAAGAGGTTTATTATTTCCTTAACCTTACCCGTATCCGTAACTTAGTGAGTCCACAATTTGGGCTGGGAAGATCTGATGATTGCCAGGAGCTACGTATCACCCTGTACTTTTAGAAAGCACTCCCAAATTGTCGCCAAGCTTAAGCAATTATATTCATAATCAAAAAAATACTAAATAAAGTAATGGAGAGAAAAGTAGACAGTAATTGAAGCTAGATAAAATCTATTGACCTTTCTCAACAGTGTTCCTCAATTTATACATGTTCAAAACAATAAATAACTACCTGTCTTAGTTTACAATCACAGTTAATCATTAGCTATTCATGTTATCAATTTCCCTCGCAAATCAAATTCAATTTGAGCAACACGTTTAGCACCATCAAGGGGACATAATTTCTTTCGTAAACCTGAGCTCGAAATAACTCTTATGTCAATTAATATTATTATTAATATTAATACAAAAAGGATAAAAATAAATAATAATCATGAAAATTCCCTGAGTGACTCTACAATAACAATTGCATTATTAATTTTAAAGAAAATACCATTACAATTAATGGCAACAACACAATTCAAAAAAATTTATTTGTTAAAATACCCTCATTCTGTTCAATTTCAATTAGAAGATACTCTAAAAATCAAACCTTACCATTGGAAAATGACAAAAGCAATAACAGATAATTCCATAGGTGCTGATTATATGATTTCTCATTACACTGGATACAATATGAAAAAAATTACTACTTTATCTATGATCTCATATGTTAATAAAGGATGTCTCATTACAGCTCTATTAAATAAAACTGACAGAGTTATAACATTACAACCTCAACAGTTAAAAATATTTGCTTTTCCAGTATATACCCACATCAAGAAAAACCACAACTGTTTATTAATAAACAATTCAAGTACAAAATCACAAGAAGATATTACAATACCAAAAGTTAATTCTGATTCACATCCACACTTAACTTCTAATCAAATCAAAGACTTAAACAATTTGCTTACAAGATACCATGAAGCTTTCAACTTTGGTACTATTAGCATTGGTCAAGCTATCAGTGAATTTCATCACATCAAAATGACTTCTACTAAACCAATTTGCCAATAAGTTCGTCGTGTTCCAGAACACCACAAGGAAGAATATCTAAAGACAATTACGGAATTATTAAATAATGGATTAATACGTAAAAGTGATCGTCCCTACGCATCACCTACAGTTTTCATAACACAAGGAAATAAAACACGATTATGTATTGATTTCTGAAAACTCAATGACATTACTGTCAAAGATGCTTATCCTATGCATCCCGACGATATTGAAAAAACAGCTTTCATTACGCCCTGTGGTTTATTTGAATGGCTCTACATGGCATTCAGTTTATCAAATGCACCAACCACGTTTCAACATTTCGTAACAAAATCCTCATGAATGGCAACAATAAATTAGATGAGAGTATTGCGGCTTACATCGACGACATTTTAATATCCTCAATGTCATTCCCAGAACATCTAGAAAAACTAGAACAAGTTCTCAAAATTTTAAATAAAAGCGGTCTAAAAATTAATGGCAGCAAATGCAATTTAGCTAAACACTTCACAGTATTTCTTGGCAGAAAAATTGAACACAAAACAATAACTTTAAAGGACGATACAACTTCTTTAATATAGTCTATACAGTGTCCTAAAAATAGCAAAGATGTTCAATGTATACTTGGATTTTTCAATTACTATCAGTTTTATTCCTGATATTGCTAAAAAGACCATTAATATGTCAAATTTATTAAAGTCTAAAAATGATTTTCAATGGCAATGGAAGCACCAAGAAGAATTTGATTTACTTAAAAAAGAATTCAAAAAACTACCATCATTAAATTGTCTTGATTACTACAAAGAATTCATTGTAGATTGCAATGCTAGTACAGTAGCTATTGGAGCTTGTCTTAGTCAAAATATTGATGGTAAAGAATTACCTATTCAATTTTTCAGCAGAAAATTAAGAAGTTCCGAATTAAATTACGGCAGCACAAAGTTAGAAATGTTAGCATTAGTTGAATCATTAAAGAAATTTCGATATTTCCTAATTGGCGAGAAAAATTTACTGTATGCACAGATAACAGTGGCTTATCATGGTTAAAGAAATTCTCCAGAGATAAATTGAACATTGTTGCATGTTGGATAGAACAACTAAATGACTTAATTTCACTATTCAACATCACAAAGGAACTTTACATGCTAATGCAGATTTATTAACCGCTCTACCACAATACCAAAGGGATTTACAAAAAATT
>CABFPE010000271.1:1011248-1044379 GCA_900660155.1 Hofstenia miamia | reverse complement strand
CAAATCATACAGTTACTTACTCTCCTACTTTTGGGACTCCTCTGAGTGTCCCCTGTGTAAGCATTGGCAATCAGGACGTTGCCCCTTGCACCATTGGATCGTTGTTAAATTTCTGTCCTCTGACTTCTCCTACCCAAACGTCCCAACATCAAGATCATCTGGCATCAACTAGTCCATATCCACGCTAGGGTACTAGCAGCCCTGACATCCAGTGACGTCTTCGCAGAGTGTTGAATACACAAAATATTTATAAAATTCCTTCAAAAAGTACCTGCCGATTTTAAAATTCAAATGATTCGTCTGCCAATATGGCTGTTCATACGTAAGCGTTAGTTGGCAATTTAATTTGTCAATTACCTCTTGATCGGCTAACAAGTTTCTTATTTTGACCAATATTAAATCTTAGTTGCATTTTACAAAAATAAACTAAAGTTCATTAACTAAATTTTTTACAATTAATTTCAATTGATAATCATTCGACGTTATTCAGCTTTTAGTTGCCTTTTTTGGATGATGCTACAGGAAGATGCTAACCTGTTGAAACTCCCAGTCAATGAATTTGTTACTCATGCTACCTTAAATGAAGCTTTGGGGAATTTGGCTGAAAAGATAACTGATCAATTCACCCAGATGATTCGAGGTAGAAATGCAACCCCTGTTCTTTTGAATGCACCAACACCTTCCCAGTGTGATGAAAGTAAGATGATTCTTCCCACTTCCGTGTCATCCTGCGTCAGTTCATTTGTGTCATCTAATCCTACATTTACGCAAGCATCCAGTGCCATAGTTACTACTCCTCTGAGAGATTGAGATTTCATCCCTACTGTTCATGTGCAGCCGCCTTGCGGTTCGGCATTAACTACCTCAAAGGAACATATGTCTGATGCCTTGAGTCCACTAAATGGTACTACCTCAGATAGGCGACCCTGATTTTGTTGTTCAATTCTTCCTGTTGAGACTCCTGGACAAATACCAGTGCACAGTAAACATTCAGTTTTACCTAAATTCACGAGACTAATTGATGCAGTTTCGCAATCCTTTGAAGAGTGGTTTTTTCTGTTCAAGCTTCACATGAAACAATATAAGACATCTCAAGAAGATGCAGTATCACAATTTCCACTGTATTTGAGCAGCCTCGCATACAATCAATACATGATGTTGGATTGGAATATCAAGACTGACTATCAACTGTTAGTTGGATTTTTTGAGGATCACTACAGGGCTCCTCATATAAAACACCAATACAAGACATTGCTTTGTGATATGTCTTTTAAGAGAGGTGACGATATTCGTAATTACATCACGCAGGTTGAAAGGCTTTTTCAGTTGAGCAGTTTGGAAATGAAATGCGACCCAGAAGAGAGTTTGCACAACATCATAAGAAAGGCGATTAGCGTAGTATACATGATCTATAATTCCAATCAAATTGATAAAGATCTATATGAATTATCTGGAACCAATGTAAAAATGGAGCCTAAAAAGACCATTCTAAAGAAGGATTTCGACATGGCTTCAGTCAGGTGTTTCCATTGTGGCGAAAAAGGTCATTTTAAATCAAATTGCAAAGCAAAGATTCAAATTGTTGCTGAAGGTGAGGGTTTCTTAGTTGATGAGCTGGCTGTCTCCTCTACCAATACATTATTAGTAGATTTGACAGAAAACGAGTCACCACATTTAAATTAAATGGAGCACCAACTCCTTCAAACCATGCACAGGACCTATTGGTGATCACTAATACGATAAGGAAGAACTTAATTCCTGTGGAAATGAATGGAAGAATCATTTATCAACACTGGAGCTGTGGCATCAATCATCAGTGATGAATGCTGCAAAGACATTTGTTTTACCTGTGACTCAATCAACTCCTCATCTGACGTTAAACTTATTGATGCATCAGGAAATTCAATATCCTTGAAAGGAAAACTAAAGAATGCCGCGTTAAAGATTCGTGCCAAACAATTTGAAGTAGATCTAATTGTCATTGATACTGCTAATCATCAACTTCCTTATGACTTGATTTTGGGTAATGATTTTCTGGAAAAAAATTCATGTGTAATCGACTATAAAAATAACACGATATCTATAAAAGATCAAGACGCCACGCAGCTAGCGACAATTCCAGAGCGGGAAGTTGTGTTCAATTTAAAGGAGCCTGTTTACTTAGAAGCTAAACATTGGACCCGAGTAGCTGTGTTTTCGAATTTGAAAACGAATGGTGATGTGATGATCGTGGGCCAAAGGGGCAAATATATCAAAGGCATCTCCTTTTCACCCGACTTGTGTAAAGTGAGCTCAGGAAAAACCTATGTCACTATTCTGAACAGATCAACACGTCCGGTGTGATTCAAAGAATCTGATCTCCAAATAATCAGTGTGCCAGTTCGGGTTGAAAGTGTCGAGACTTCATGTTTATCGATTTGTACTGCCATCCATGATCTCGAAGATTTGCCTACCGTTAAGATCCCCACTGTGAATAACGAGACCCATTCACATCTAAAGGATAGTGAGAAGAAGTCCCTTATTTCGATACTGCGTAGCAAGAGTGAAGTGTTTAATTATGGTACAATCAGCGTGGGGCAGGCGATTGGAGAAGAGCATGCGATCGAATTAAAGCAAGAGAAGCCAATCCGCCTACCTGTCTGTTGAATTCCAGAAAACCTAAAAGCAGAATATGAGAAAATTCTCAAAGACTTAATAGAGAGTGGAATCATTCAGGGAAGTAATAGTCCCTATGCAGCCCCCACTGTGTTTATTATCTGAAAAGTATAAAAACTGAACGACATTACAATCAAAGACGCTTACCCACTACCTCGAATTGAGGATCTATTATATGACGCCAGTAAATATAAGTTTTTCTCTTGCCTCGATCTTTGTAAAGCCTATTGGCAAGTACCGATGCGTCCATCTGACATTCCAAAGACCGCATTCATTACGCCCTACGGCTTATACGAATGGAAATATATGGCGTTCAGGTTATGCAATGCTCCTGCAACTTTTCAGCGATATGTTACCAAGGTCTTAACTAATGATTCTAATATTCTTGAACCTGGGATTTCCACGTATATAGATGATATTCTGGTAGCCAGCAACACTTTTGATGAACATCTTGAGAAATTACATAGAACTTTGGAATTGTTGCAGAAAGCTGGTCTCAAGGTGAATGGAAATAAATGCTCTTTAGCACAGCTTAAAGTCACTTTTCTTGGCAGGGTGATTGAACACAGACGAATCTCAATCAAAACCAATGCAAAGCAGTTTTTAGAGTGAATTGAGACACCCTGGAGCAGGAAAGATGTGCAGAGGCTAATGGGATTTCTGAATTATTACGGAATGTTCCTCCCAGATTTAGCTGAGAAAACAAAGTCTATCACTCAATTACTTAAAAAATCCCACAAGTTTAAATGGACTTGGACTGAACAGGAGGCGCTAGAAGGAATCAAGACCAAACTGCAAAAGATACTGTTGTTGAACACCCCAGACTACACAAAGGAGTTCATAGTTGATTGCAACGCCAGCGCTGTCGCCATTAGTGGCATATTGAGCCAAGAGATAAATGGAGTTGAATATCCAGTTCAGTACTTTAGCAGAAAATTACGAGCTGCTGAGAAAAATTATGGTGCAACCAAATGTGAAATGCTAGCATTAGTAGAGTCGCTCAAGAAGTTTCGGTATTTTATCTTAGGTAGAAAATTCATTGTGCGCACCAACAACAGCGCACTAGCCTGGCTTAAGAAATTCTCAGGAGATAGGTCCAACATAGTAGCCAGATGGATAGAATATCTAAACGACTTCTCCTTTTCTATCAAACACTGCCCTGGACATCTACATTTGAATGCTGATTATTGGACGGTGTTGCCAAGCTACGAGAGGGATTTGAAAAAGCCGGCTGGGGAGAAGGTCCCGTTCACATTCATACCACACACAGAGTATGAATTAATCCCCGAAATAAATGCCGATAGGAATGGTAAAGAAATCTTGCCAATTCTAATCCGTGAAGAAATATCTGAGGAAGAAATTATTAAACATCAACAAAATGATCTCATCTTATCTGATATTTTGAAAAGAATGAAGGACCCATTCTTTCCTCTTTCACCAATGGCGATTAGATATTATAACTGATAAAATTGGACAACAACAGAGAAGGGTCTACTATATGTAGAATATTTCAAAAGGGATCTTGTGAGGAGGGTTGACGAGAAAGGTCATTTAGGAATTATCCAAACAGAAAAGACGTTCAATTCCCACTATGTCACCATCGGCATTAGAGCAACAGTGCAAGACGTAATCAACAAATGTAAGAAGTGTCTGTTAAATAATTCTGCTCACTTTCCAGAGCAACGGGCTGCGCTGGAATGTCGTGCTGCATCAAGCCCTAATGAAATTGTTCACATTGACCTGGAGCAACTGTCTTGTGATAGTGAGGGATTTCAGTATCTGCTAGTGCTAGTTGATCACTTCACTAAGTACACCCGAATCATTCCCATGGACAGCACACTCACCAAAAAGGTAGCTGATAAAATAGTCAAGGAGTGGGTATTAAAGTATGGCCCTATGTCTTGTCTGGTCTCGGATTGTGGTCCGCAATTTGAAAGCAATTTGATGAAAACCATTTGACCACTGGGATAAGTCCCTTTAAATCTATGTTCAGGCGTGAAGCTTTAACTTCCTTATCTATGATGTACCCGAACTACTCAGAAATTACCTTAGAAAGATATGTTAATCAGTTGCTAAGTGATATGCAGGAGATCCATTTAACTATCATTCATAATACCAACCAGTCCTGTATAAGGCAGAAGCGAACATTTAATAAAAAATTATATGGTGAGTCTCATAAACGTGGTGATAAAGTATTTGCATATTTGCCTCATGTTACAACTGATCACAATCAGGTCAGGAAATTAGCCAATAATTGGCAAGGACCATTTATGGTAGAGAAAGTGCTTGCCACAACACATATACACTTAGTAACGGGAGAACTGTACATTTTCAGAGATTAAAACAAGCAATTAAAGACATTGACAATGTCATCATTGATGACAATAACGAATACACCTTAATTAATAATGATGTTGATGAATACACAACTTATGATAATTTAACAGAATTTGTTGAAGAAGATTTAGATGATACTGATTTTGAACATGAAATAATAGATAACTGTAGTTCACAAGTTTTGCCTTCAAGGCGCGCCAGAGTTAATCAAACTTATGATCCCAACATTTGGGACCTTAACCTTATAGATATGTTTAGGAATGATACCAATAGTGAAGAAACGCGAGTCGCCAGCTCCTCCGCCCCGTCGCTGCAGAGTGAGATGAAAGATGGAGGTTAGTCACGATGGTTCCTCCTCATCCAGGCGCAATGAGGCACACACCAACAAATGAGGACGACATGAAGGTGCTGAGGAGAATCCTATACCATGTGGGCAACACATAGCTCCACGCTTAGGAGAGCAGTTAGCATCTACACCGTCCTCATCTCGCTACTCCGTGGGGGGATACGTACCTCCACACGCGCGAGCAGAGCTGGCACAATTACCTTCACAAACTGTAAAACCTAAAACTTTATGTTACCCTTTTAGTGCAATACAAAGTGTAAATAGATCCCCTAAGAGTGATTTGATAGCCCCCTCGACCTCTGATACTTCTGTTACTTCATCAGTTAGGTCACAGAAAATGGAAGAATGCAAGAAAAGGATGTCTAAAGTTGGCGCAGATACATTACACCCCTACTTCATAGCTCCCCATCGAGCAGTCCATTATATTCGTGATGACATTTCAGAGGCTACCCAGAATCAATTACGATGGACATACAACACCAAAAAGTTAAGTTGTTCAATCGATGTAATACCCTTTATAATTGACACAGAAAAACGTCCGCAAATAAATTGCATAATTTGTTATGATTCTAGTATGCTCGAGGGAATCAGCCAGTTATATTGGCGAAGTATGGTACATATTTCCTTCGATGAGGACTTTTCTATACATAACCTCTGCAAGTTTCTAAACAGTGGCAGCACCATTAGAAGCTTCGAGTCTGTGAACATTGATTTTCCAAACCTGCTGGTTATTTATTTTTTGCGAATTCATGAGGTTCAAGATGATCAAATAATGGAACAAATTGAAATTGCATACTGTATAGCCAAGGTCGAAGGAATACGTCTGGTAATAGTTCTCCATGAAGAACATGAAGACAACATCCCCTAGGCGGTTGAAAGCCTACACTACCAGATGGAAAATTTCATCATTCTTTACAGATCTTACTACAGTCAGATATAACTGCTGAACTCCCCCCTACCGTCGGTTACAAAACTACTACTCACCAATCTCATGTTATGTGAGAAAATCCCTTCACACAAATTAGCCATTGATAAAAAATTAATAGTTGATATGATATTGCAGGCACAAACTCTGGAACTGCTTAACGTGACCACTATATACAACATAACAGATATGAGGGTCAGTTTTGCTTTTGCTCAAAGCGTTGGCACGTTACAAGAGATCCACAACATATGGACAGATATAAAGGCCACAAAAAACCCCGAGTCAGACTGGCCCAACATACACATCAGGAGTCTGAGTTCCCAATACCATCAGTCTGTTGAAAGAGTGCTATGGGAAATAAAATTTTCTTACGACATTCAAGATCGGAAAAACTTCAAATCACTGCTATTTTCGGAAGATAGAGTACCTGATATTTACGCAAGAGGTGCCATATGGCTTTTGGCCATATATTTAACGAGAGACAAGCATATCATTTTACTGATTGACCAAAACAAACATAAAACCATGTCAAAATTGGTGGCCCATGAGATTGCCGTCTGTCCACTAGCATGGAATGCGAAAAATTGGCTACTACACAAATGCATACCACCATCATCACCATGCAAAACTAACTGAGCAATGGATCATTACGAAAAATATTATGCCCAACTGGTGGGGGCAAGTAGTATAACAGGAAAAATGTCCATTATTTTGATTAGCAATAGGTTGGGAATTTGTCTGTTGGACATTGATATTTTTTCCGAAACGATGAAGAAGTACATGTGGTGTGCCACTGCTGAAACTAAGTTCGCCATCTTCTCTTCAGAAAATGCCCCATTAAGCACTAAAAGATTAATCGAACGAAAACCTGGTTCCATGAAGACGTTTTTGGAGTTAATAGGAACAAGAGATGTGATAAAAAAGAACAAAAAATTCTTCGATGGACACCGGATATCCTATCCAGAGTGCGGGGATGGACAATTTGCAGAATCCGCTAGACAGGTTAAGAAAGAAGGGAAAATAATTCCTATCACCATATTTGAACAGGTCATGAAGACCCCAGAACAGTTTTTCAGAGAGGAGGAATTATTAGCTACGTCATCGGTGCAATTATCTCCCCACATCCAAGATCTCATCAGGAAAGTGAATCTGGAGAAATTTGGAGGATCACCTCAACCTACACCCCAATGGTCGATTACCGAAAACGAAAGGATTCTCATGGTCGAGCATGACCCAGCTGATTTTGATACAGGATTAACGATTCAAAAGAGAGTGCTTGTGGAAAATACTGAAAAGGACGTGCTTGGTATGATGAAATGGTGTTTAACCAAGATGTTTTCGAAAGAGGAACTGGTCATTCTACAATCTCCAGGGCGACAAGTAGCTTTGGACGTAGAATGCACCACTGCTAGAGTGAAGATCTCAAACAAACAAATCGAGGAATTGTGTAACTGTGGATTAAGGACTCGATTCTGGGACACAATTAAGCATGCGCAGATCAATTATCCGGTTACGATTGGAACTGCTAGTTTACAAAGCAAGTGTCAGTTTGTGGATTTGGAGAATAACATTCAAAAGGAGAATTTGCTATGTATCCCACCGCCCTGTGTGGAGACTCCTTTGATTCAACCAAAATGGCGAGTAAAGAAAAACAAGAAAAAGATCTCAGCCCACCTTCCTGATAAAATGAATTATGTGAGTACTGCTGCTGAAGCCAATAAACTGATAAAGTCTGATGAATAAAAGTCTGCACGTGGAAAATTACTAGCCAGGGATAACAAGGAGAGATTCTTTCTAGATGGAAAGTTAACGATTTGCGATGTCTTTAATAGAGGAGCCACAATTAGTGAGCAATTGAGGAAGATCCATGAAACCATGTGAACCACTGACCCTCGAGTGTTAATTCTCTTTCAATCTGCTGGGGACCTTATGTGGATCAATAAGGTAGAAACGACCACAAGATATTACAATGTGACAAAACATATTGAAATAATCACAATGCTCCATGCTGATGTTTCTGATCCCGATGAGATGACGCTAAGTCAGGTACAGGAGTTTTGCTCTTTATTCATGGACCATGCGACCCAGATGGGGTCATTGCAAGATGTGTTCGAACATTTCTATCCCGACACCAGGATCTGATCTGAGGATGCTCATACATCTGACACAGACGCATTAATGACATTAATGATTGCTATGAAAGGATTTCGCCTCTACTAAAGATTTCATGACACCTTCACTTGCTGCTTAAACAACTTAAGGAAGAATTGTCCCATCAGCAACCGGTTGCCGACAATCCACTATTTTAAGCTGAAAGACGAAATTGTAATGCAGAGAGAGGTCTTAATGCAATTATCCCGTGAGCCACAATATGCTGAATTAGAACAATGGGAAGGTGAATTGGCGATGGAAATGGTGATGGCCACTCAACATATAGTGTCAGGTCCTACTCTCCACCTGTTGCCGCCAAATTAATTTGAGCAAAGGGGGGCGTGTAGAGTCACTCAGGGAAATTTCGTGATTATTATTTATTTTTATTTTTTCTTTGTATTAACGTCATCATGACGTAAGGGTTATTTTATTTCGTTATTTTGAGCTCAGGTTTACGAAAGAACTCATGTCCCCTCAATGTTGCTAAACATGTTGCTCAAATTGAATTTGATTTGCGAGGGAAATCGATAACATGAATAGCTAATGATTAACTGTGATTGTAAACTAAGACAGGTAGTTATTTATTGTTTTGAAAGTTTATAAATTGAGGAACACTGTTGAGAAAGGTTAATAGATTTTATCTATCTTCAATTACTGTCTACTTTTCTCTCCGTTACTTTATTTATTATTTTTTGATTATGAATATAATTGCTTAAGCTCAGTGACAATTTGGGAGTGCTTTCTTAAAGTACAGGGCGACACGTAGCTCCTGGTGATCATCAGATCTTCCCAGCCCAAATTGTGGACTCATTAAGTTACAGATACAGGTACGGTTAAGGAAATAATAAATCTCTCATTTAATATTCAACACGTACATGCACTTATATTTTAGGACACTGTGATGATACCATGCCATTGGCTAGCACGAATGTCTTGCAATTACAGACTATTATTTAGTGAGCTGAGAACTAACAATGAAAATGAGATGTTTATTTTTGCTATGAGATAGAAATTAATAAGTGAGACAAATAGGGTAGCACCATGCACTAAGTTGAGCACTAAACTGTTTCTAAAGACTTCGCTTCAGCTGGAAGCCATGTGAGTTGGTCATCTCGAAGTTACCTAAAGTATCAAATACTTGGATGCATTACCAATGTTTATATTAGTTTGTTCTCTTTTTACCTGTTTTCCCAGAATCGGGGCTGTCATTTTCCCTGTTCTCCCAGAATCAGGGCTGTCATTTTCTATGGTAAACCTTCTGCAGAGTCAATTAGTTTTATAGTACAATTACAGCCCGTGATTCTACATGGCGACCGTGACAGGACGCTGACGTGATAACAACATATTCTCAGTTGTCTCTTTTGATGGTTTGGATTTGGTTTTTGGTTTAGCTTTGGTGCTTGTCAGCTGGGATAGTTGTTTCCCCTGACAGCAATTGGATTTCAGTGCAAATCTATCAACTGATGTATACAGATCCTTTTTCTCTCCATTGGAAGGGCGATCACGATTTTTAAGTGTTCTGCTTAGTTTATGTTTGTGTTTTACTTTTTACAATTCTGCTTTTTGTCTCAGTGCTTTATGTGTTGGATTTATTACCAAGCGCTGCTGTAATCCCACATTTGGGTTTGGATTCTGTGATTTTTATGAGCTGTGTGTTTCTTCTGTAGTTGGGAAGTGCTCCCAGATGTCTGTTATCATAGTTATTATTTCTTGTTATTGTTCTTGTTGATTAATGGATTCAAATTATACAGTTACTTATTCTCCTACTTTTGGGACTCCTCCAAGTGTCCCCTGTGTAAGCGTTGGCAACCAGGACGTTGCCCCTAGCACCGTTGGATCGTTGTTAAATTTCTGTCCTCTGACTTCTCCTACCCAAACGTCTCAACATCAAGATCATCTTGCATCAACTAGCCCATATCCACACGAGGGTACTAGCAGCCCCAACATCCAGTGACGGCTTTGCAGAGCTTTGAATATGCAAAATGCTCCTCCCATTCCATTCCGTCCCAATAATCGTGGTGATAATGTGATGAACTCCTTGCCACGTTTTGATACTCAACAGATGGAAATTGAGCATTTGAAAGACGCCTTATCGCAGCAAGTAGCTATGAGAATGGATAGTGAGCGCCAGGTTGAATCTCTCCAAGCCGAACTTAATACTCAACATGTTGCGTACCAGAAGATGGAAATGCGAATGCTAGAGTCTACTGTTGCATTGGAGTTGCAAATTCATGAGTTAAAAACCCAGATGGCTAGGTCAGAAGAAGATAATCTCTTAAAGGTTCCCATTGGCGAATTTGTTACTCATGCCACACTAAATGAAGCTTTAGGGGATTTGGCTGAGAGGATCACTGATCAGCTGGCACAGATGATTCAATCTGGAGGAGGTAGAAATTCAACCCCTGTTCTTTTGAATGCACCAAGATCTTCACAGTGTGATGAAAGTAAGATGATGATTCCCCCAATTCAGTGTCATCTTGCATCAATTCGTTTGTGTCGTCTAATCCTACATTTACACAAGCATCCATTGCCACAGTTGCTACCCCTCTGAGCGATTTCATTCCTCCTGTTCATGTGCAGCCACTTTGCACTTCTGCAGTAACTACTGCAAAAGAACATATTACTGATGTGATGAGCCCGCTAAATGGTACCACCTCAGATAAGCAACCCCGATTTTGTCATTCAATTCTCCCTTTTGAGACTCCCAGACAAATCGATGCAGTTTTGCAATCCTTTGAGGAGTGTTTTTTCTGTTCAAGCTTCACATGAAACAATATAAGACATCTCAAGAAGACGCGGTATCACAATTTCCACTGTATTTGAGTGGGCTAGCATACAACCAATACATGATGTTGGATCAGAATATCAAGACTGACTATCAACTGTTAGTCGGATTTTTTGAGGATCACTACAGGGCTCCTCATATAAAACACCAATACAAGACACTGCTTTGTGATATGTCTTTTAAGCAGGGCGACGATATTCGTAATTACATCACGCAGGTCGAAAGACTTTTTCGATTAAGTAGTCTGTCTCCTGAATACTCTAAGCATGACCTTTTCTTGTATATCTGTAGAGGGTTCCCTCCTTCAATCCGTAGTCAACTGGAAATGAAATGCAACCCAGAAGAGAGTTTGAACAATATCATACGAAAGGCGATTAGTGTAGTATACATGATCTATAATTCTAATCGAATTGACAAAGATCTTTATGAATTATCTGGAACCAATGTAAAACAGGAGCCTAAGAAGACCATTCTAAAGAAAGATTTCAACATGGCTTCAGTGAGGTGTTTCCACTGTGGCAAGAAAGGTCATTTTAAATCTAACTGTAAAGCAAAGATTCAAATTGTTGCCGAAGGTGAGGGTTTCTTAGTTGATGAGCCTGCTACATCCTCTACTGACACATTATTAGTAGATTTGACAGAAAACGAGTCACCACATTTAAATTGAATGGAGCGCTGACTCCTTCAAAATGCACACGGGATGTATTGGTGATCACTAATATGATAAGGAAGAACCTAATTCCTGTGGAAATGAATGGACGAATTATTAATGCCACTATTGACACCGGAGCTGCTGCGTCAATCATAAGTGATGAATGCTGCCAAGACATTTGCTTTAACCATGACTCGCTCAATTCCTCATCCAACGTAAAACTCATTGATGCGTTGGGAAATGTAATATCATTGAAAGGGAAATTAAAAAATGCCGTGTTAAGGATTCGTGCCGAACAATTTGAAGTCGATCTTATTGTCATCAATACTGCTAATCATCAACTCCCCTATGATTTGATCTTGGGTAATGACTTTCTGGAGCAAAACTCATGTGTAATCGATTTTATAAAAATAATATGATATCTATAAAGGACCAAGACGCCACGCAGCTAGCTACAATTCCTGAACGGGAAGTTGTGTTTAACTTGAAAGAGCCTGTCTACTTAGAAGCTAAGCACTGGACCTGAGTAGCTGTGTTTTCGAATTCAGAAATGAATGGAGACGTGATGATAGCTGGCCAAAGGGGCAAATACATCAAAGGCATCTCCTTTTCACCTGACTTATGTAAAGTAAGTTCAGGAAAGACCTATGTTACTATTCTTAACGGATCAAAACACCTGGTGCGATTTAAAGAATCTGATCTCCAGATAATCAGCGTACCAGTTCAGGTTGAAAGTGTCGAGACCTCATGTTTATCCATCTGTACTGCCATCCACGATCTTGAAGAGTTATCCACTGTTAAGATCCCCACTGTGAATAACGAGACCCATTCACATCTAAATGATATCGAGAAAAAGTCGCTCATTTCTATACTGCAGAGCAAGAGTGAGGTGTTTAATTATGGTACAATTAGTGTGGGGCAGGCAATTGGAGAAGAACATGCGATTGAAGTAAAGCAAGAGAAACCAATTCGATTACCTGTCCATCGAGTTCCAGAAAACCTAAAAGTGGAATATGAGAAAATTCTAAAAGACTTGATAGAGAGTGGGATAATCCAGGGAAGCAATAGTCCCTACGCAGCCCCCACCGTGTTTATTAGACAAGGGGAGAAATACAGACTCTGTATTGATTTTTGAAAACTGAATGATATTACGATCAAAGATGCTTACCCATTACCCCGAATCGAGGATCTGCTATATGACGCCAGTAGATATAAGTTTTTCTCTTGCCTCGACCTCTGTAAGGCCTATTGGCAGGTACCAATGCGTCCGTCCGATATTCCAAAGACCGCATTTATTACACCCTACGGTTTATACAAATGGAAATATATGGCATTTGGGTTATGCAATGCTCCTGCAACTTTTCAGTGCTATGTCACCAAGGTCTTAACTAACGATTCCAATATTCTTGAACCTGGGATTTCTGCATATATAGACGATATTCTGGTAGCCAGCGACACATTTGATGAACATCTTGAGAAATTAAATAGAACTTTGGAATTGTTGCAGAAAGCTGGTCTCAAGGTGAATGGAAATAAATGCTCTTTAGCACAGCTTAAAGTCACTTTTCTTGGCAGGGTGATTGAACACAGACGAATCTCAATTAAAACCAATGCAAAGCAGTTTTTAGAACGAATTGAGACACCTCAGAGCAGAAAAGATGTGCAGAGGTTAATGGGATTTCTGAATTATTACGGAATGTTTATCCCAGATTTAGCCGAAAAAACAAAATCTATTACTCATTTGCTTAAAAAATCCCACGAATTTAAATGGACTTGGACTGAGCAGGAGGCGTTAGAAGGGATAAAAACCAAACTGCAGAAGATACCGTCGTTGAATACCCCAGATTACACAAAGGAGTTCATTATTGACTGTGATGCAAGCGCTGTCGCCATTAGTGGCATATTGAGCCAGGAGATCAATGGAGTTGAATGTCCAGTTCAGTATTTTAGCAGAAAATTACGAGCTGCTGAGAAAAATTATGGTGCAACCAAATGTGAAATGCTAGCATTAGTAGAGTCGCTAAAGAAGTTTCGGTATTTTATCTTAGGTAGAAAATTCATAGTGCGCACCAACAACAGCGCATTAGCCTGGCTTAAGAAATTCTCAGGAGATAGGTCCAACATAGTAGCCAGATGGATAGAATATCTAAACGACTTCTCCTTTTCTATCAAACACTGCCCTGGACATCTACATTTGAATGCTGATTATTGGACGGTGTTGCCAAGCTACGAGAGGGATTTGAAAAAGCCGGCTGGGGAGAAAATCCCCTTTGCATTCATACCACACACAGAGTATGAATTAATCCCCGAAATAAATGCCGATAGGAACAGTAAAGAAATCTTGCCAATTCTAATCCGTGAAGAAATATCTGAGGAAGAAATTATTAAACACCAACAAAACGATCTCATTCTATCTGATATTATAAAAAGAACGAAGGACCCCTTCTTTCCTCTTTCACCAACAGCGACTAGATATTACAATCAATACAATTGGACAACAACAGAGAAGGGTTTATTATATGTAAAGAGTCAAAATAACTGTCTTGCTATTCCAGAATATTTTAAAAGAGATCTCGTGAGGAGGGTTCACGAAAAAGGTCATTTAGGAATTATCCAAACAGAAAAGACATTCAATTCTCACTACATGACTATCGGAATTAGATCAACTGTTCAAGACGTCATTGACAAATGTAAAAAGTGTTTGTTAACTAATTCTGCTCACTTTCTGGAGCAATGGGCCGCATTGGAATGTCGTGCTGCATCAAGCCCCAATGAAATTGTACATATGGACTTAGAGCAACTGTCTCGTGATAGTGACGGATTTCAGTATCTGTTAGTGCTAGTTGATCATTTCACTAAGTATGCTCAAATCATTCCCATGGATAGCACACTCGCTGAAAAGGTAGCTGATAAAATAGTAAAGGAGTGGATTTTAAAGTATGGCCCTATGTCTTGTCTTGTCTCGGATCATGGCCGCAATTTGAAAGCAATTTGATGAAAACCCTTATGTCTGAATTAGAAATACTACATGATTTTACTACTGCTTACCACCCTCAAGCAAATGGCTTAGTGGAGCAACTAAATAGAACTCTAATAAAATTAATTAGGGTGGCAGTGTCACGAGCAGCAGGAAAAAATTGGAGATGGGTAATAGAGTGTATCAAATTTTTTTATAATACATCAGTTCATTGGACCACTGGGATAAGTCCCTTTAAAGCTATGTTCAGGCGTGAAGCCTTAACTTCTTTATCGATGATGTACCCTAACTACTCAGAAATTACCTTAGAAAGATATGTTAATCAGTTGTTACGTGATATGCAGGAGATTCACTTAACCATTTCTCATAATACTCATCAATCTTGTATAAGACAGAAGAAAACATTCAATAAAAAATTATATGGCGAATCTCATAGATGTGGTGATAAAGTATTCACGTATTTGCCTTGTGCAACAACTGATCACAATCAGGTCAGGAAATTAGCCAATAATTGGCAAGGACCATTTACTGTAGAGAAAGTGCTCGACCACAACACATATACACTTAGTAATGGGAGAACTGTACATTTTCAGAGATTAAATCAAGCAATTAAAGACATTGAGAATGTCATCATTGATGACAATAACGAATACACCTTAATTGATAACAGTATTGATGAATATGCAACTTATGATAATTTAACAGAATTTGCTGAAGAATATTTTGATGATACTGATTTTGAACATGAAATAGTAGATAATTGTGGTTCACGAGTGTTGCCTTCAAGGCGCACCAGAGAACCTTATAGATATGTTTAGGAATGATACCAATAGGGAAGAAATGTGAGTCACCAGCTCCTCCGCCCCATCACCACCAAGTGAGACGAAAGATGGAGCTTAGTCATGATGGTACCTCCTCATTGAGGCTTGATGAGGCATGTAGAAACAAACAAGAACAACACAAAGGTGCTGAGGAGAGTCCTATTCCGTGTGGGCAACACGTAGCTCCACACTTAGGAGAGGAGACAGCATCGACACCGTCCTCATCTCGCTACTCCGTGGGGGGACACGTACCTCCACGCACGTGAGCAGAGCTGGCACAAACAACTTCACAAACTGTAAAAACTAAAACTTTACATTACCCTTTTAGTGCAATACAAAGTGTAAATATATCCCCTAAGAGTGATTTGATAGCCCCCTCAACCTCTGATACTTCCGTTACTTCAACAGTCAGATCACAGAAGATGGAAGAACAAAAGAAAAGGATGTCAAAAGTTGGTGAAGAAACCCTCCACCCCTACTTCACAGCTACATGTAGAGCAGTACATTACGTCTGAGACAATATTTTGGAAGAGACACAGAATCAATTGTGATGGACATATAACGACAAACAGCTAGGTTGTTCTATTGATATGATACCATTTATAATTGATGTGGAAAGACGTCCACAAATAAATTCCATAATATGCTATGATTCCAGTATGCTTGAAGGTATTACCCGTTCATATTGGCGCAGTACAGTCCACACTTCCTTTGACAAAGATTTCTCCATATATAATTTATGCAAATTTCTCAATAATGGTAGCATAATTCAAAGCTTCGAGTGTGTGAATATAGATTTCCCAAACCTTCTTGTAATCTATTTCTTATGTATTCATGAGGTACAGGATGACAACATAATGGAGCAAATTGAGATTGCGCATAGGATAGCAAAAGTCGAAAGAATATGTCTTGTAATAATTCTCCAAGAAGAACACGAAGACAGTATCCCCGACGTAATAGAGAGCCTTCACTACAGAATGGAAAATTTTATTATTCTTTATTGCTCTGCCTATTCTCAAATATCGATGCAACACATGCACATGCAATCAGTAACTAAACTTTTACTTACAGATTTAATGCTATGTGAAAAAAATTCCCTCACACAGACTGGCAGTGGACACCAAACTCTTAATTGACACCATACTGCAAGCACAGACACTGGAAGTATTAAACGTTCCCTCCATATACACAGTAACAGATCTAAGAGTCAGTTTTGCTTTTGCGCAAAGTGTTGATACACTACAGGAGATCCAAGTGATATGGTCTGATATGAAAGCTACTAAAAACCCTGAGTCTGATTGGCCCAATCTACATATAAAAAGCCCTAGTTCCCAATACCATCCCTCCATTGAGCAGTTACTACATGAAATTAAGTTCTCCTACCACATGCAAGACCAGAAAAACTTTAAGTAGTTTTTGTTTTCTGAGGAAAGAGTGCCAGATATTTATGCGAGAGGTGCCATATGGATCATTTCCATTTATCTCACTAGAGATCCCCATTTATGTTTACCTATCAATCAAAATAAACGAAAAGCAATGTCCAAAACAGCGGATCATGAAATAGCAGTCTGTCCTCTTGCGTGGAAAGTGAAGAATTGGTTATTACATAAATGTACACCACCATCTTCTCCCTGCAAAACTAAAAGGGCTGTGGATCATTACGAAAAATATTATGCCCGACTGGTGGGGGCGAGTAGTATAACAGGAAAAATGTCAATCATATTGATTAGCAATCAGTTGGGAATTTGTCCGTCGGACATCAATATTTTTTCAGAAACGATGAAAAAGTACATGTGGGGTGCCACTGCTGAAACTAAGTTTGCAATTTTTTCCTCAGAGAATGCCCTGTTAAGCACCAAGAGATTAATTGAACGACAACCTGGTTCAATGCAAACCTTTTTGGAGTTGATAAGAACAAGTGGGGTGATAGAGAAGAATGAGAAATTCTTTGATGCACACAGGATCTCTTACCCAGAATGTGGCTACGGAAAGTTCGCAGAATCCGCCAGACAAGTTGAGAAAGAAGGAAAAATAATCCCTATTACTATCTTCGAACAGGTTATGAAGACTCCTGAACAGTTCTATAGAGAAGAGGAATTACTAGCTACATCTTCAGTTCAATTATCTCCACACATCCGTGACCTCATAGAGAAAGCGAACTTAGAGAAATTTGGTGGATCACCTCAGCCTACTCCTCAATGGTCAATTACAGAAAATGAGCGGATTCTCATGCTAGAGCATGACCCTTCCGATTTTGATAAAGAGTTGTCGACTCAAAAGAGATTATTAGTGGAAAACAACGAAAAAGATGTGCTTGGGATGATGAAGTGGTGTTTAACTGAGATGTTTTCGAAAGAGGAACTAGTCATTCTACAATCTCCAGGGCGACAAGTAGCTCTGGACGTAGAATGCACTACTGCTCGCGTGAAGATTTCTAGCAAACAAATTGAAGAATTGCGTACACATGGCTTAAGAAATCGATTCTGGGATACAATTAAGCATGCGCAGATTAATTATCCTGTTACGATTGGAACCGCTAGCTTACAAACCAAGTGTTCATTTGCAGACTTGGAGTGCAATATTAGAAAAGAAAATTTATTATGCATTCCCCCTCCATGTGTTGAGACTCCACTTATTCAACCAAAATGGCGAGTAAAGAAAAATAAGAAGAAAGTGTCAGCCCATTTTCCTGATAGATTGAATTATGTGAGTACTTCTGCTGAGGCGAATAGACTAATGAAATCTGATGAATACAAGGTGGCACGTGAAAAATTACTAGCTGGTGATAACAGAGAAAGAATCTTTATTGATGGAAAGCTGATGATTCGTGATATCTTTAACAGAGGGACTGCAATTAACAAGCAACTAAGGAAGGTACACGAGACGTTACAAGTTACCAACCCCCGGGTACTAATTCTATTTCAAGCTGCGGGAGATCTGATGTGGATCAATAACGTAGAAAAAACCACAAGATATTATGATGTAACAAAGAGGATCAAAATAATAACCATGCTCTGAGCACATGTTTCTGATCCCGATGAGATGACCTTAAGTCAGGTACAGGAGTTCTGCTCTTTATTCATGGAACAGGCCACTTGTATGGGTTCTTTAAGGGATGTGTTATAACACTTTTACCCGAACTCCAATATTATTTCTGAGGATGAACACATGTCCTATACAGATGCATTAATGACTTTGATGGTCACATTGAAAGGAATCCGCCTTTATGAGAGATTTAATGATACATTTACTCGTGTTTTGAATAATCTAAGAAAGAACTGTCCCATCAGCAATCGCTTGCCTATGATCCACTAATTTAAACTAAAAGATGAAGTCATGACACAGAGAGAGGTCTTAATGCAAATTTCCAACAAGCCGCAGTACGCTGAATTAGAACAATGGGAAGGCCAATTAGCAATGGAAATGGTTATGGCAACTCACCCTATAGTCTCAGGTCCTACTCTGCACCTACTGCCGCAGAATTAATTTTGAGCAAAGGGGGGCGTGTAGAGTCACTCAGGGAATTTTTGTGATTATTATTCATTTTATTTTCGATTGTATTAACGTCATTCTGACGTCACAGTAATTTCGAGGTTAGATTTACTAAAGCTAGTTATGTCCCCTTGATGGTTCTAAACGTGTTGCTCAAATTTAATTTGTGAGGGAAATCTATAACATGAATAGCTAATGCTTAATTTCAATTGTAAACAAAGACAGGTAATTATTTAGTATTTTGAAGGTGTATAAATTGAGTAACAATGTGGAGAATGGTTAATAGATTTTATCTAGCTTCAATTACTGTTCACTTTTCTCTCTGTTACTTTGTTTAGTATTTTTTGATCATGAAAATAATTGCTTAAGCTCAGCAACAATTTGGGAGTGCTTTTTTAAAGTACAGGGCGACACGTAGCTCCTGGCGATCAACAGATCTTCCCAGTCCAAATTGTGGACTCATTAAGTTATGAATACGGTTACAGCTAAGGAAATAATAAACCTTTCATTTGATATTCAACACGTACATGCACTTATATTTTATGACACTGTGATGATACCATGCCATTGGCTAGCACAAATGTCTGGCAATTACAGACTATTATTTAGTGAGCTGAGAACTAACAATGAAAATGAGATGTTTATTTTTGCTATGAGATAGAAATTAATAAGTGAGACAAATAGGGTAGCACCATGCACTAAGTCGAGCACTAAACTGTTTCTAAAGACTTTGCTTTGGCTGGAAGCCATGTGAGTTGGTCATCTTGGAGTTACCTAAAGTATTGAATACTTGGATGAATTACCAATGTTTATATTAGTTCGTTTTCTCTTTACCTGTTTTCCCAGAATTGGGGCTGTCATTTTCTATGTTAAACCTTCTGCAGAGTCAAGTAGTCTTCTAGTACAATTACAGCCTGCGATTCTACAATAGTATTTCATGGTTAACTGAGCATGTTTTTAAATTTCTGTTGAAAACAAATTTATACACCATGATTTCTGATAAGTTATTGAGTGTCTTCTTTTAATCACATATGTTTAAATATCTTTTAACTAAGAATTGACTGAAACTAAATTCTATGCATTGATTTTTGTTTTAAGCATCTTGTTTAATTGCATGCATTTTAAATTTCCCATTTTTATAACTAGGAACTTACTGAAACTAAATTATTCACATTGATTTTTGCTTTTTTATGGCTTTTGGATGATATTAACCAAATATGAACTAAATCTTCAAGACATAGTAGAGTTTATACCATGGTTAAGCAATTTTATAGATGTTGTTTTTCACTATATTGACCTAAAAATTATTAGTTTGTAATTTTCTTAAAATTCTTAGCAATCTATCTTTTAAATGCCATGTTCCTGTATTTTTTAAATGGGAATAATACACTATTTACTATTCATTTACAAGCATTTGTAGGTTTAGAAGGTGATCTCAGCATAGAGTTGTGACTAATTTGTTGACCAGAATAAATATCTACACATGAGAAAATCAAGTGTGTAGCACTACATCACCTACAATGCAGTGAATCATTTGAAAAACATGTTCTCATTTCTATGGCAACATGCAATTCAAGGTAAAATTGGAGAATGAAAATGATACATTAATTGTTACACAGTTGTGAAAACAGAAAACCCATGTAAGTGTCTGCACCCACACAAGAGCCATTAACTAAATAACCTGAAAAATGATTTGCAGTCAAAAAAGATTAAGCTGCCTACAAATGTGTACAACCCAGAAAATCCATATAAACCAAAAGAAACACAGTAGACACATGAAGAGTCTACAACTATGTAAAACTAATATAATAATAGTGTATTAAGAAAGCATGTATATGTATAAATCCTACTAATAGCATCACATGTATAATTTTTCATAAAATAAATTTGCCTTTATCCTGTAAGTCTATATTTTAAATATATAATGTTTAAGTATGGCAAATATTTTTTTCATTTTGTATTTTGGATATTAGTGAAAAACAAATTAAATATAAAAATTTTTACAATGAAATAGCAATGTATTTGAAAAATTAAATGTAACCCTTTGCATGTAATGTATAGTGTTCTGAAAAATAAATTAAATTAGTAAATCATTAGATTTGCATAGGATTTTTTATGGCTAGGAAAATTTATCATTTGCAAAGCAAATGTAATATAGTATCTAATTAGCCAGCTAATAATCTCATGTATATTAGCAAACAAGTAAGCATGCAAACTAAATTCGCCCCCTGTAAATATCACAAAACTAGTAAATACATGTTTAATCAGTCAACACAGAATTACTAATCAACTTCCATTATGTCACCTGAGAAATTCAATGCCAAATTGGCATTGAAGAGATCAGCTTTCTCTAGATCTGAGTGAGCAGAAAGATGGTTCCATTTCAAGCTGGGGAACACAAGAATGAATAAGAGTCTTGAAGAGATCCAGATGAGAACCTGGACAGCAGAGAGATTTTGTCAAGTTCTATGAAGATGATGATGTCTTCTGTGAAAGAAGACAGCTTTGAAGAATCAGAAGGACTGTAATGGCATGTGAAAGATTGGAATTTATTCAATAGTGTACAGTAAGGAATGAGAAATAGAAAGGAAGAGAAATATTTTTTTTCTGATGACAAGGAACAAAGGATGAAATAACTAGGTGAAGGAAGTGTAACAGTCATCACACAAAGAAAAAGTTATTCAAAATGGGGAATGAAGATGAGAGAGCAGGATTTAGAGATACAAAGTCATCTGTTAGATTGAGCATATTGAGGAGCAGCAGGACAAGCAGATGTGGTAAAAGAATTGACAGACAGGTTGAAGCAAACAAATGAGTGATCAGACAGTTTAAATGTAACAGGGATCACAGAGGTGTCAAAAATACAATCAGGTTGAGAGCACTAATCCAAGTCAAGGAGAGAGTAGCAAGAAGTTGGAGAAAATAAAAGTTGTTCAAGATAATAGGAAGCAAAAATATTGAGAACAGTGGATTCATAGGCGTCATTAGAGTCAAGTGCATTCCAGCAAACAGTAGGAAGGTTTAAGTCACCACAGATGAGGAGGAGTGAGAAATACAAGTTGACAAGAGAGAGTGATAGAATGATCAAGAAACTATTCAAGCATGGATGAAAAATCAGCAAGGGGAATACAAAATGGACTGTTGGAAGGAGGATTGTAAACACAGAGAAGAAAAACAATGTGATCACTAAGAACAACAGCAGAGCCACAACAGAAATCAAAAGAAAAAGAATAAAAGGAGAGGGTGGGGTTGTCAAGGTTAGGGTGACATGGGGCAATGAGATCACCACCATAATGCCAATTAGAGAGATCCATACAGGAGAGAAATTTAAGAAATGAGTTAGGAAAAACAACATTGTCAGCACAGAAGGATCAAGCCAGGTTTCAGTAATGAAAATTAAGTTAACTGGAGACTGCAAGAAGAAGTTGTAAAAACTGAGATAACAGTTTAATGAGACATGACTGTGAGCATTGGTGATACAAGAAAAAAAACCAGAGTTGGGATGAGGAGTAAGTTTCAAGCTAGGAGGTGCAGGTAGTCAAACACAAAGAGAAGCACCATGATGGCAGGGACAAAGGCCAAAAGATTTGCACTCAGAGATGTGATCATATTGGATCAAGAGGCCATCTGACCATACTTTAGGACCCATGAAAGCATGTGAGACTCTTGGCTACAGACATATGGAGAATCTATATGGTGGAATGGGAAGGATGTCATCAAATTGAAGTGAGGAGCAACAGAGGTTATCAGCAAGATCAGAAGCAGAATTAGCAAAATGGCCAATATAGATGTGAGCTTTCCAAAGAGGATGAGAAAGAGAACTAATTAGAACAGCAAGCAGTTGACAGGAATAACTAGTACCAAGGATGTGATAAGGCCAATGATTGCAGTGAGTAGGCAGTGAAACACACTTTTCAGGGGCAAGTGGCAGCACAGGAGAGGGAGCAGCAGCAGGAGCAGAATGTTGGGCAGGATAATTGTGATGATTAGGAATGGTACATGAGGCAGAAGCACTGTAAGAGAAAATTTGAGTTTGAATGGACATCAGAGGTGAGTTTAGCAAGGGAGTCTGACAAGGATGACATGGCAACACTGGAAAGGCTGGCCATGGAAGACTGGTGTAAACAGGACAGAGAGGTGACAGCTTGGTGAAGCAGAGAGATAATGGTATCATTCCTTAAAGTACCAACCACCAAAGGATATTAGGCATCTGAAAGATTATGAAGATCAGCAAATAATACATTAGCTAGAAGCATGACTGAAATCAAATTAAACTTTATAATAAACAGGCAAATGTGGCAGTTTGCTTAATGATGGGGTCATTGTATTGCCTAGATTAATAATTTAGTATTTACACCATTTTTAATAATTCCAAAGTGTCCAAGTAGTAAAAGAGTCCAAGACAAGTTAGCACAATTGACCTTTTGCTTGACATTGGTGTGGGTTTGTCTTTTTCACATTATTACTTGCTTTTTGCCTATTTTTTGTCTTATTGTGTTTTTGTGGTGTGTGTTTGCTTTTTTGAAAATTATCAATTGCTTTTTGTGCACACATATATATGTATATTCAGATTTTAAAGAATGAATGGCTTTGTTTTTAGGTGTTTTTATTTAATATCCCACATAAATATAAATTTTACAACATTCTACAAATCAATGATTGTTTTAAGTGCTTGTAGTTGTATAATAGTTTATGAATTTTAAAATAAAACATTATAAATATTGAGAACAAAAGTAAATACTTTAATACTTTGAATACAATCAATATTTAACAAAGGTTTGCATTGTTTTACAGAAAGTACATGTGGTTAAAAAATGATATATTTATTAGTTTATACATAATAAAAAAGTTGGTTGCTTTTCCAAATAGCATTAAATGTTTATGGATTGTCAGCTAAAAGAAGAAATTCTCACAACAAATAAATACCTCAGCTTGACACAAAGTGCATTAACATAAAAATGATTATGTTTATTTGCTTTCAAAACAAAAATTGTATGCATTTCCAAGAGCTCATGAGGTGCAGAATTCTGAGAAAATTAGATAATAACAAATGTATTGTATAAATCTTAAAGAAAAGGAATATAAAAATCATTGCTAACATTCCTAACATGTGCATTTATCTGTTGATCTACAAAATGGAAGAGTGAAACTCCAAATTTCTAAGCTAAAAACAAAATGCTTTCAAAGCTATTCACAGCTTTACAATGATAAAAGCATTAACATTTTCATTTTTCTTCAATTGATAAGTAATTTTTGATAATACCAAATGAATACATAGTGATATTTCAAAAATGAATCAATTAGATGTCATGAAATTCGCAAAATATTTTTAATTACTAAGAGACTGACCCATTTTCATAAAAAATACATTTATGTAAAAATGATTAATTTTATTGATTTTACAAAACACGTGCTTGTACACAGTTTGCAAAATTGCATTAAATGGTCATGAAATTGAAAAATAATTATGGTTATTAAGTAATTCTACAAAATATATAACTTGAAATGAAAAGAAGCAAAGCTTATAAATTGAAAATGAATATCAATGCTATATAAAATAAATTAAAGCATACATATAGAACTCAAAAAAAATAATCTAATTAATATATACTTGTAATTGTTTATGTGATTATAAAAATACAAGAGCAATTGTTAAATGATTTAAACTACATTTTGTACATTAGGTTTGAAAACAAGTTAGGAATATTTTCTGAATATGAGATAGCATGATATATTTAAAAATATATTCTATAAATATAGAAATAAATAGCACAAATTACAATTATCAGAAACAGATAAAATAAAATAAATCTTCTTCAAGGCAGTTTACTCATTTTATTCAAATATAAAATATATATTTCACAATACACAATAAGGAAAACCGGATTTTAACTCAATTTCCCTATTAAATGTTTTAATATCATATAGATATTGAGAATTTTTTTAAACAAAATAAGACCTTGTTAGACTTTCTAAGGCATAGCATTAGAGAGAATGCAAATATATTATGGATTTCCAAGTATTTTTCCACTCTTTGAGAGTCTAAATATGTATGTTTATAGCTAGATTTAGCCCCAGATTTTGATACATTGCTATGTGTTTCAATACATCTACACTTTTCCTTTTGTTATGGTTTCACTAATACACATTTTAACACATTTGACAAATATTCATTTTGCATAGCATTTTGACTTTGCCTACCTTTCCACTTTATGTTTCTAAATGNTAGATATTGAGAATTTTTTTAAACAAAATAAGACCTTGTTAGACTTTCTAAGGCATAGCATTAGAGAGAATGCAAATATATTATGGATTTCCAAGTATTTTTCCACTCTTTGAGAGTCTAAATATGTATGTTTATAGCTAGATTTAGCCCCAGATTTTGATACATTGCTATGTGTTTCAATACATCTACACTTTTCCTTTTGTTATGGTTTCACTAATACACATTTTAACACATTTGACAAATATTCATTTTGCATAGCATTTTGACTTTGCCTACCTTTCCACTTTATGTTTCTAAATGCATATATCTTGAAATAATATTCCAAAAAATGCTAATAATCAAAATATATAAAAGAAAAAATTGACCTTAGATTTTGTAATGCTTTAAGTTAAATTGCAAAAATAGCTTACATTGTTGAATAAATTAACTGTAACCACTTAAATTGTTGTGAAAACTGCATAATGTTTTAAAATGAAGATATCTTTACATCATAAACATTGGACAAAAGGCAAACTTTATGTCAGTTTTAGCATAAACTTTCAAAAACTAGAGAGAAAAACGCACATACACTTAAATTCAACAATTCTTTGTTGCATATTCAGATTTTTCCTTATTTCAAAGCATTAATGGTTTGTTTTTAAGTGTTTTATTTAATATCGCACATAAATACCCATTTTAAGGCATTCTACAAATTACATTAGGTAGTTGAAAGATAAACATTACTATTTGCTTAATAGATTATGCAATATATAGAATAAACATCAATAAACACATTAAGTACTGTAACAAAAAGCCTATAAATGAAGTTTATGAATGAATATACTGATAAAATCTGCAGAGTAGCAATTTTATGTTAATGAAAATCAATAGAAGTGATAAATAAATTAACACAAAATTTAATAAATGAAATTTAAGTACAGCCACAAGTTCCATCATTAATACAAAATGATGATGACAAGTAACTTTTTTATTTTCATAAGCTATTACATACATTTTAAAAAGGTTTATTTCATACAACTGAAGTAAATTCTGTTTAAAAATAAATGGAAAAATTTGTAAAGACCCAGTCCCAAATATTTTGAAAATGTGGTCACAAACAGTCCCATAGCATAATGTCTGCAGTTGTAAGCCAGCTATTAACTAGATTAAATACATTAAAGTGAATAATGGCAATGTAATATCTGCATTTGCAAACTAGTTTTTGGAGTTACCTAGATAGAACTTTTAGATGAACTTATTCATTAAAAAACTTAATTAAATAGCTTTGAAGCTGAAATTAAATGTTTTGGTCCTAGTCCCAACACAAACTGTAAATTTGATCCCAGTCCTGACTGAAGAATATAATCAGGACCTGATACTAGTCAGGGGTCCCACAAGGCTGTAGAACCTATAAAGATGGCAGATGCAAAGCTCAAGAAAGTAAATTATTCTGATGGTAAACATCATTTATGTTCTTTCATACCTGTTAGAACCAAATATGTAGATAGTAAATTCTGAAGCAGACATGTGACTGGTGAAGCATCAGTCAGCTTATCTTTCATTGACATAAGATAGGATAAGATAAGATAAGACATTTTTTATTCAGATAATACTTTCAATTACAAGACTGATTATTATCTGAATAGCATCAAGAATGATAGTAATAACTATATGTACAAAATATAACAAGCCAACAAAATCTGTTCTGTTCAGGCTATGGAAATTTATTCTATAATCTTTATTGTAAAATTTGAATCATAACCCTGATTTACCCAAAATGAATTTTTTTTCAACATAAATGCTTTCAATTTTCTTTTAAACTTAATTGCACTCTTAATCATTTCAATTTCATTTAGTAATCAATTCCAATTGTGAATTGCAACATTAATAAATGACTGCTGCTCAATTTTTTTTATACAAAATTTAATGCTAGTATATAATGATTAGTTCTTATATTGTGCATATGACAAAAGTTTGGAAATGATATTGAATTATCAGGAGTTAATTGATTTTTTATTTTAAGAAACTTAATCAAAATATTAAAAACAAAAGTTGATTTGAAAACAGCATGGATGACAAAATGTAATTTCTTGCTTTGGAGGAGTTTTTCTAACAAACAATTCAATGTCCATTTTAAATGTATTGTAAGTTTTTTTGCTAATTCATTTAAATTTGAAAAAAGTGTATTTGCATAATTAAGATGACTCATGACTAAAGCATGAAATAATTGAATCATTTTGGTAAAGGGTAAATGTTCAGCTACATCTGAGAAAACATTCCATTATTGGTCCATTGTTGGTGCCATTCTTGGCCATTGGTGACAAACATTAGGTTTATGATACTATAGCATTAACATATTTATGTAGAACAAAAATTTTATATTAAGCAATTTAAACATTGCTGTTTAAACAAACACATGACTAACAAAGGAAAAAGGGATAACTTTGAGATCCTGCCAAGCATTTTTAATACTAACATTTTTTAGAAATTTGAAAGAATATTTTGTTTATAAATTATAACAATAAGCATAAAAATCTGTCAAATTTAACAAAAATTTTTAATTTTAAAATTAAGTAAAATTTTGAAATAATACTATTGTAGTATATTTGCATCTAAAATTGTAAAATGACAATTTGTGTCCATTAAATAATATTTGATGATAGTCATTGTACAATTATTGATTTAATATTTATTTGTATTTTGATTGGTTGCTTGTACAAGGAATCTATTTTGTTTGCATAATTTAAATATCAGACATTGCAGTATTGTTTAATATTTTGTTCTGCTATTACTCACTGTCTGATAATAAGTGAGTTACTATTTGCTATTATTTGTAAATATGCTATAGTGTGAATTCTGTTAATTTAAGTTTTGCTACCCTAGCTTCCAGTTGTTTTTACTTTTGATATTATAGATTTCCCCATCCATATACTTGATTAACATTATCTTTTAGCCTTTTCCAGATAATAGATTTTACTAAATTGCCCATTTATTATATTTTATTTATTTTATCTATGTATTTGATCGGTATGATCAACACTTAGCATGTCACTTTGGGTGAAAGGTAGGATAACCAGAGGCTTTAAATGGTCCTCTGGTTTGACTCCTCTAGTCTAGGTTATAGTAGGTATTAGGTATAAGGATGAGTATGGTTTGGAAGTGCAGTTTGCATGTAGCTATAATTATTGTATTTTCTCTAGTCTAAAATGAGCTGAGAATTGGGTGTTAGAAATGGTTCATTGCTTTGTCCAGAGGTCTGATTCTGTAAGAAGAAGTTTGGAATTAACTTGTTCTCTGAATACTTGTTACCCATGGAATGAACATGCTCTTGTTTTCTCATTAGATAGAATTACATAATAACTAGTAGTTTCGTCAGTTGTGTTTTAATATAGCTAAAGATTGAATGCTTGCTGAGTGTTGCAGATGTTTCTACCACAAGACAAGCATTCTACACTATCTTATGTGGTGAAAAATCACTTCTGCTCAAGTGTGGCTTTTTTTATATAACTGTTAATTTCTAAGTGTCTAAATATTTATGAATAAATTATTTTTAAAATATGTTTAGCAGGTATATTATAATTTTCTACAAATTTAAAATTTCAAAATATCTTTTTGCATTTCCTTTTATTATATTAAAAGGAACTAGGTATCTAAATAATGAAGTTACTTTTATTTGCAAGCATCTGCTCATTGATTATTGATTACTATAGGTTGCTACTGATTCCACTAATGGTCTACCAATGGGCCACTGATGGAATCAGGGGTCACAAATATTGCATGTTTCTGACCAGCAGTTTACAAATTATGGCCATTGTTATATTATGATTTGTAATTCACAACTTGGTATAATTTTATTGAGTTTAGGACAGGGACATATTTGGGGGGGGGTTGTGCCTGCCCCTCTTTGAACAGGGCAATTTCAACTCATTCTCATAAGATCTGATTGATATATTGATGAACAATCTTTTTGTTTGACATAAAGTGCAAAAAAGTAGTATTTCATGTATTCTTATTAACTCCATCTGTCTTTTTGGTATATTTATCATTTATGCATGGCAAGCACGGCATTATGCTAAGAGGGTGGAAAAACTACCTAGTGTAGAATGCTTGACTTGTGGTAGAAGCATGTGTAGCACTGAGCAAGCATTCCATATTTAGAAATAATAAACAACAGATAAAACTACTAGTTAATTATGTACTTCTATCTTTTGAGAAAACAAGGGCATGTTCATTCCATAGGTTAACAAGTAATCAGAGAATAAGTTACCTCCAAACTTCTTCTTACAGAATCATGTTCTCTGGCCAAAGCAATGAACCATTTCCAACACCTAGTTCTCCACTCATTTTAGACTAGAGAAACTACAACAATTATAGATACATGCAAAGCAAGCTTGCTAACTTTACTCATCTTTATACCTATTCTTACTATCACCCAGACTAAGGAGCTTACCCATCCAACCATTTAAAGCCTATGGTTATCTTACCTGTTGCCTGAAGTGATACCCTAAGCATTGATCATACTGATCAATAACATAATATAAATAAATATAATAAAAATAATGAAGGGGCAATTTAGGAAAAAACTTTTTATCTGAAAAATGCTAAAATAGTAAGTTGATTAAGTGTATGGTTGGGGAAATCTGTAATAGCAAAAGTAGAAGCAACTAGAAATTATTGTAGCAAAACCTAAATTAACAGAATTCAACCTTCTGTGAATTTCAAATATGGATAAACAGCATAATTCACTTGTTAGAAAGCAATGAGTAATAACAGAACAAATTAGCAAAAGATACAGCAATGTCTGCAATTCAAATTTACACATATAAAATAGATTCCTCTTTCAAGCAACCAATCAAATTACAAAAGAATAATTATCATTAATTGTAAAATAACTATGGTCAAATCTTATTATTAAATCTTCAATAGCTTTATTTGTTTGCTCCATACATATGTACAAATAAGATATATACATATTTACAAAAAATGTACCCAGAACTTATGTATACATATACAATACTAAGCTACAATAAATAAATTAAAATGCACAAAGATATTTACAATTAAAATGGATTAAAATTAAGAAGTTTCACTACAGTTTTAACATTTTAATTTTCTGTTATTATTTTGTTCTGCTAACAACTTGTGTTTTAACAGTTTCTTAAATTCATTTATATTGCTGACTTTCCTTATACTGATAGATAAATCATTCCACAGTTTGCAAAATGTGGTTGTAAAAGAATTTTAAAAGTATTTGCTTCTTGGATGTGTGTTTCCATGGTGATTATATTTTACATATTTATTGGTTAGTGCCCTACTAGTTGTTTTCAACTGCTTAAACATGTGCACTAAGCTGTTGTACTTGGTTATAGTAAATGGAGAAAGCAATGATAATGTTTGCAGTTTCTTACTAACTTGATGTTTACATGACACAGATTGACCAGTTAAACAATCTATTTATATGCTCATGATCAGCAGTCTTAATATTGCTTAAAAGAATGCAAGCATATGTATATTGACAATTACAAATGCATTGATTAAATCTTTACTCTGATTAAACCATGTTATTGCTTTTAGATACTGTATTACAAACACCATTTTACAGACCTTGCTGTTTATGAAGTCTTTATAACAGAAGTGTTGATCTATTTTCACCCCTAAATACTTTACTGATTTGCAGTTTTAGATAGGAGATATACTGTTGGAAATTTTTAGACTTGTCTTTAACTATTGCTTCCAATCCACTTGGAGCAAAGATGATGAACTGAGTTTTTCCATATTCATTGTTAGAATGTTTTGGTTAAAGTAACTACAGATTTTGGTTAAAGTGTTCTGCAAATTTCTTGTGGCTATTATTGGACTGACATGTCTATGACGAAAATGTCATCTGCATATTGAATTAGTTCTGCATCAACAATATATGTTGACAAATCATTTATGTACAAATTGAAAGTAAGAGGACCAAGAACTGTACCCTGTGGAACCCCTTTATTTGTTGATAAGTACTTACTATATACATTATCAATCTGCTCACATTGCTGTCTATTGTTAACAAAGCTGTTCAAAAGCATTCTTGATGGATAACTAGGTCCATAGTTTTCTAATTTTACATCTAGAATTTTGTAATCAAGACTATCAAGCACCTTATTAAGGTCAAGCAAAGCAACACTGCTGCATATGTTATTGTTGAGGAAATAATGGGTTTTTTCTGTAAATTCTAGCAAAACAACAATAGTGCTGAGCCCTTGTCTTAAACCAAATTGATTTGAACATAGTACATTATTTTCCTTTAAGTATGAATTTATTTGTTTGCATTGAAGCCTCTCCAATATTTTTAAAACACGATTTGTGACAGAGATGGGCCTATAATATATGCAATCTGTAGTGTCACCTTTCTTAAAAATTGTGATGATGTCTGTTCTTTTTAGACATTCAGGATATTTATTAATATAGTTTGTATTATTAAAAGCAAATAAAGCTGTTCTGCAAAATACTTTATGTATTTTTTGATGAGGAATACTGGCACATTGTAACTTCCACTTGAAATACTCGAATCAAGTTTGCTTATAACTCTGATGAGCTTTTTCATATGGATGTAGGTGAAGTTTAAGACTTTCTGTCACGGTCGCCATGTAGAATCTCGCCAACATTCATACTACTAATTATTAGCTTAATTTAGGAGCTGCTATAACAATTATTTCCTCCTCTGAGAGTACGTAGGTGACAGACTCCATTCTCCATCTCTCTTCTTTCAGTTCTATTGTTTAGTCGTTATATAATTAGACTACTATCTTATCAACTAACATTGATACGAAACTAACGACTGCTCTTTTAGATCCAAGACACGAGACAGAGGGTACAAAGTACAGGGTACGCTTACCCGACCTGCAACAAAGCACAAAAGAGGAATTGAAGAACTACGCTACAACGAGCATTTCCATGTGATACTGGCACATCGATAGAGACACCAACCACAACTCAGATGACTCAGTGTAATGGAATAGTGTGCATGAGTACAATGGTGATAATGTGTGATACCTTACTAATTTAATGTATTGATTGTTCTTATTATCAATGAATTTGTCTAATAAAGGAATCTCGCAACTGGGATGCAGTAGCTTGTTATGAGTTCATTCATTGAGTTTACAATTAAATTCCTCATAGAAGTTTTCATATAACTTTAAGCCTTTAATCACTATCATTAACGTCATCATAGCGTCTACCCTGCTCGTATGCAATAATTCTGGACGTACTGTTGTTTCTGGATAAAAGAATTCGTAAGTCGACCTTAAAGATTTCGATATCAACGCTTCATCATAAAACACACTAATATTATTTCTGATTTCCTCTCGCGTTATCTGCTCTGGATCATTTTTTCCCAAGCGTATCATCGTTATGATTTCTACTCTACGCATCACATCATAATATCTCGTACATATAATAACCTTACATATAAATAATTACATGCTGACCTAGAGTACATGTGAACAATCAATACGGTTCTGGCGAAAGGAATGAATCAATAGTCCGTCAGTCCACTAGTAACCATATGTAATAAACTCTGTTCAAAATAAGGCAACCAGATAGTGTAGTCTCCTAATGTAACTAGATATAATAGCATAATGTAATAAGTTCCGTAACATGAACAACGAATGATAGGAAAGCTAATACGAGTAAAAACCCCTATTCCTACACCTAACCTATGAGCTTCTTGGGTAAGCACTGGCTATACACTGCACCCGTTAACTGGATTCGTGAACCACCATCTAGAATACCCGAGAGCTCGAA
>CABFPE010000271.1:991095-1008120 GCA_900660155.1 Hofstenia miamia | reverse complement strand
TATTGCTGTTTCGTCGCTGAAAATTGTATTGCTCCACTGATCAGCAGTCCACAGATGGTGTTGAACGGCCCACTGTCGGCGAACTCGCATTTTGTTAGCATTGAGGGATGGCGACTTCACTGGATGATATGTCACAAGTCCACTACGGCGTAGAAGTGTCTACGTTTAAATTTAGTTGCTGGCGAAGTTGCCTTGACATAATTGTGGGATCTACAACTGTTAGTCGAGCCAAAAGTCGCTCCGTACTTCTTGACATGGCTCTACGCCGACCGCATCGTCCATGACGTTGTGCTGAACTGCTTTCAGTAGCCCCGTATTGACGTATAATACGTCCAACAGTAGCTCGATGGACACAAGTTGCTACTGCAATAGCGCGATGGGTCCAATGATTTGTAGTATGATGGTGAATAATCGATGCACAAAGTGGCTCACTAACATCGATATCTCTAAAATAGTGAAAAGGCAATGTAAAATCTAAAAAAGAAATATTTTGATAACACTTCTTAAATTTATAGTCAAATATATAAAAATAATGAATGTTTAAAATTGCCTAAATACTTTTATAGACACCTTGTATAATCAATGATCTAATAAGTAATATGTATTACAGTTTAATATGAACTGCATATATTTCAAATTCTACATGGAGGACATCTAAACAATATTCAATTTCAGTCCACATCTTTAACAGTTCATCAATTGTATTCACAACAGTGGTTATTATTTCCTTAAAGCCACTTATGTCCCTTACTTTGGTGCAGTAAACAACGTCTTTCACGTAGCCCCGCAAGAAAAAATATAATGGAGTTATATCCAAGAAATGAGGAGGTGGGGTATCTTGAGTGAAACTGACCTCTAAAATCTAAAAAAGAATTATTTTGATAACACTTCTTAAATTTATAGTCAAATATATATGCAACGGGAATACAATGAGAAATGAGCAAATTAGAAATAAACCAATCAGAAATTAGCAGAAAAGATTTGCTAATGTATGTGTGTTTCTGTGTGTGTGTTGCAGAAACAACGACTGTATGTTTCTGTGACTGTGGCTCCACCAATTCACCAAAATAGTTAAATTTATACATTGGCTCAATTAATTCACCCAGCATTGTATATGCATTGCTGAAATTGTAAATGCCTTCTAGTGAATTTTTGTGGAAATTCAGCCACAAACTCAAAAAATTCATTTATCAAATCAATGTGTTGTTTTCTGTAAAAAGATTTGTCAACAGAAGTTATAGCCCTGAAAACAATTGATTTTTTGCCTTGACAAATATATTAATTCCCGTAGTAACACGAACTTGTCTTTTGGACGTCTTTAAGTCAACATTTATAGCCATCAAAAGACGTCAATATCTGTCCGCATAATGGATTCAAAAACGACATTATTTGCTAATAAATAAGTATTATTTATGATTTTCCAAAACCCCTTAAAATGAATTAAGGTTACTTATTTTGATAATTTTTATAACCTATTTTTGTTATTACTAAACTTCTGAATATTTAGTAGTTTCACTTACAAATTATGACATTAATAAATATCATTTATAAAGAAGTATTTCATAGTTTTACTTTTGACATCTAATTTCACTCTTGGAAACGTCGAAAATTTTTTATTCCTTGTTATTTTTCTTAAAAATATTAATGTTTCTAAACTAAGTTTATTTATAATGTCACGTAATAATATGGAAAAGAAAATTTTTAAGCTAAACATGCATTAATTTTAAACATAAATATTTTACATGGGTTGGAATGATTTATGCAAATATATATATTTTGACTTCAACAATAATAAAAAGTCAATAAATGCATACTAGTGAAATTAATGAAAAAGCAAATACATAAAGAATTTAGCATCTTTACAAAACTGATATTTAAGTGTCAAAATTTCTATTATAATCGACGTCTTTATAAAAGATATTAATGATAGTGTTAGTGAGCAAAATGAAGAGTGATTGTGTGTAAATTTGTAAAAGCATGGTTATGAAAATCACATGTTGTAAAAATATCACAGTTAAATAACTTCATACAAAAAATTTTGGTGCAAATCATGGTTCATATTTTATTAGCAAATCATGTTTGTGTCCATTATGAGGACAGATATTGACGTGTTTAGATGGCTATATATGTTGACTTAAGAGCGTCCAAAAGACAACTTTGTGTTACTAGGGTCGATTTCTCTAAAAAGCTATTGTTTCATGTAAAATTTTTGAACTAGTTGACATGGTGTGTGATTGAAATTTTTAATCATTCTCCCTGTGATACAAGTGGGACACTTTGTCCGTGTAAAATAACTGTGAGTTGTTAAGACTCTTTATGACATTTGTTTTTCTTAAAGTTGATTATTCTAAAAGTAGCTGTTAAACTATTAATTAATTTAACTCCATTTTAGGGATTTGGTGCTTTGGATAAAGTGATGCCCCAACCAGCTCATTGATTTGAATAAATCATTTTAAGAAATTTGTACTTATTGTATAAAACTATTAAATATTTACACTTAGATTTATGCAATTAAATTCATTGGATTCCATACTGCAATTTCCTATGCTCTATATACAAGTATTTGAAAATAAAGTTTCCATTAAGTCAACAATTTTAAAAGTTCATTACTATTACAACTGAAGTGGGAAATCTTCAAAATGTTTAAATAAAATCAAGTAAATAGTCAAGTTTTTATTAAAACTATATTTCTACATGAGCCCCATTTGTAGCATGGAGGACATCTAAACAATATTCAATTTCAGTCCACATCTTTAACAGTTCATCAATTGTATTCACAACAGTGGTTATTATTTCCTTAAAGCCACTTATGTCCCTTACTTTGGTGCAGTAAACAACGTNTGTATATATATATATATATATATATATATATATGGCAATTTCCTACAATTTTGAGAGCAAGAATTCATTGCTGTGCGGATTTGAAATTTTTTGCAGTGATTTTTAGGCAAATACGCTCCACATCAGTTTGCTCTTTCAAACCACAAAAATGTGCGCAATCCAAATGTACTTAGAATGTAAGCCAATGCTTGTAATTGGTTTGTGTGAGGCCACAGCGCCCTATTCACGTAATTCGTTTTGTGTGTTTTGCATATTGACAATAGAAAGTTGTACAGGGTGTGTTTAGTGGATTCTCATCATCATAATATATATTTTTTATTGTTAATGCAATCTAAAAAGAACTTTCAATAACTTTTTTAATTATATTTGTTTATATTTAATTTTTTCACTTCTAATTCATATGTTAGATATATATTTTTCTGGTCTTACTTTATATTAATGAATTAGTATTTTAGGGACACGTTCGTACGAAAACTGTTAAAAATGCATCCAGGCTAATAGTAGAAAAATACTACTCGAAATTATCCAATGATTTCCATCAAAATAAGATGGTGTGTCAATCAATTGCAGATATTCCCTCAAAACGTCTTAGAAATCAAATTGCTGGGTACCTCTTTTATTTTGTATTTTGTTATAAAAGTTTTAGGTTTGTTACACATTTAATGAAGAAGATTGAGAAGGGCTCTGTCCGCGGTATTTCCTTAAAATTACAGGAGGAAGAACGAGAACGACGATTAGACTATGTTCCAACAGTTTCACAATTGGATGTTGAATTTATTGAATGTGATGCTGATACAAAAGAAATGCTTAAAAATTTGGTAAGTATTCTGTTTGCACATTTCATTTTTGTCTTAAGCATTTCTACTTCATCTTTTTCATAAAAAAAATACATTATTACCAATTTAGTTGATGATAGTCTTACAGATCGTTTTAGCTGGGTACTGTTTCCAGTTAAAACTTTTCCACTATTCAATTTTGGGATGAATCACCTCAAATTGTAGACCCAATGAATCCTCATTTTTGTACCAGTTTTGCAAATGCTTTCAAGATGGGGAATGTATAGGTAGATTTGTGATGGTATAGTGTCTAAACAATTTTGCGAGATTTTAAGCAAGCATTTCCAGTAAACGATTTATCAACTCGTTTTCTAAACTAATCTTGCATGGAAACAGCTATTTAATTGCTCTTTTTACGAAAAGCATTCCATTTCCAGTTTTTATAATTGCTCTTAGGACAAATTTTTTATTGGAAACAGGGTTAATTTGACATGTAGATTTGCGTTTATTATACAGTGCTGGGTGAATTAATTGAACCAACAAGGAAAACGGTATATAAATTTATTTAAGTAAACAATTAAGAGCAAGCAAATTTAACAATTGAGTTATTTTGTCAAAGTTATAAAACATACAACAACTGACATGAAAAAATGTCATTATGGCACATATCCACCTTGAGGCCTTAAGCATAGATTAACTTGATGAGGCATACTATCAACTAAAGTTTTGCAAAGATGGCCAATTTCTGGGTCGTTATACCAAATGTTTGTTGCTCGTTCAATAAGCTGTGCCTTTGACATGACAACAACTTCGTTGACCTTTCTTTTGAGACAAGCCCAGGCGTTTTCAATGCAGTTGAGGTTGGGACTGTAAGGCGGCCAGACCACTTTCATTAAAGAAATCCATGACAGCTCTTCCCTTATGACAGGGTGCATTGTCTTGCACAAAAACATAGTCATTCTGCCCAAACCACTCAGCAGTCACTGGTAGTTGATGGTCTTGTAATAAAGACATGTATTTATGGCCGTTCATTGTACCTTCAATTGGAACTAGAGGCCCTGGTCCTTGACGAGAGATGCACCCCTAGAACATGACATGCTGTTCAAATGGTCTATGGGACACAGTTTGATTAAGGCGGATTGGGGCACCTCTGGTTCTACGTACAAATTGTGGACGGCGAATGAAAGATTTATTGCTGTTTCGTCGCTGAAAATTGTATTGCTCCACTGATCAGCAGTCCACAGATGGTGTTGAACGGCCCACTGTCGGCGAACTCGCATTTTGGTTAGCATTGAGGGATGGCGACTTCACTGGATGATATGTCCCAGGTCCACTACGGCGTAGAAGTGTCTACGTTTAAATTTAGTTGCTGGCGAAGTTCCCTTGACATAATTGTGGGATCTACAACTGTTAGTCGAGCCAAAAGTCGCCCCGTACTTCTTGACATGGCTCTACGCCGACCGCATCGTCCATGACGTTTGGCTGAACTGCTTTCAGTAGCCCCGTATTGACGTATAATACGTCCAACAGTAGCTCGATGGACACAAGTTGCTACTGCAATAGCGCGATGGGTCCAATGATTTGTAGTATGATGGTGAATAATCGATGCACAAAGTGGCTCACAAACATCGATATCTCTAAAATAGTGAAAAGGCAATTTAAAATCTAAAAAAGAATTATTTTAATAACACTTCTTAAATTTAAAGTCAAATATATAAAAATAATGAATGTTTAAAATTGCCTAAATACTTTTATAGACACCTTGTATAATCAATGATCTAATAAGTAATATGTATTACAGTTAATATGAACTGCATATATTTCAAATTCTACATGGAGGACATCTAAACAATATTCAATTTCAGTCCACATCTTTAACAGTTCATCAATTGTATTCACAACAGTGGTTATTATTTCCTTAAAGCCACTTATGTCCCTTATTTTGGTGCAGTAAACAACATCTTTCACGTAGCCCCGCAAGAAAAAATATAATGGAGTTATATCCAAGAAATGAGGAGGTGGGGTATCTTGAGTGAAACTGACCTCTAAAATCTAAAAAAGAATTATTTTGATAACACTTCTTAAATTTTTAGTCAAATATATAAAAATAATGAATGTTTAAAATTGCCTAAATACTTTTATAGACACCTTGTATAATCAATGATCTAATTAGTAATATGTATTACAGTTTAATATGAACTGCATATATTTCAAATTCTCTATTTTTATTAAATTCTAAGTTTTAATAATTTTGAATCAATATTGGTAAGAGTTAAATTTTCCTAATTTTTATTAAGTTTGTTGTGTGCCATTACCAAATATTTATAAAGCTATTAGATAAGAAATTTATTGGGAATTATCAGAAATAGACTACTAGAAAGATTTCTGAAAATTTTGCAATGTGTTTCAGTTATAAGTGTAAGATTAAGCTTACTTGCTATGCATTAAAGTACCATGTTCACTTAAGCTAATGAGTAGGGGGAAATGGTTCTCCCCCCACCAATCAAGTATTTTCATTATGTACTTCCTACTGCCCAATAATATATATTACTTATATTTAGGAGGCTTCGAGCTGCAAACCGGTTTTATGCAAATTAGTGTAAAAATTGAATCAATTTTCTCAACTATTGTCAACTGCTAAAAATTTTAGCAACTAATTGGCTGATTTGATCTTTGAACGTAGTAGTTCTTGTTTTCAAAGAGCAATAACTTGTTCTGTTGGCACCATTTTGTGAGTTGAACTAGTCCATTATTCACTTTGTCATTCATATTTGAACCATTGCCTGCAAACTTCATCAATTTGCTGTCTTTAAAGACTGCTAATTTGAAAATTCCTTTTTGTAAATATCTTTGTATGTCTTATGAAATCAATGTTACAAATATAATCTATGAAGAGAGTAGAGGAGATGTGTCTACAAGCAGAAGACTTCGTCCAATGACATGGGCACTATTTGCCATTTGAATTGCAACACTGATTCTTTGCATAAGGAATTCCTGAGAATAAGCCTGCTTGGTGCACACATGGATACGCTCTGCAAGTGTTTTGAGAAATTCAAAAGATTCAGATCCACAATTGCCTTGAACTTCAAAAGCTATATTTTGAAGGTTGTGGCCAGCATCAGTTGTCGGTATTTATTTATCTTTGTTTACTCAGCATCTTCTGCAGCCTTAAAGGGAGCACAATTGTTGACTCTACTTGGGGCCAGAGCATTGACTGCAGTTACATCCCAAAGAAGAACTTGACCTTGCTCCCACAGAACTAAAGCCATTCTGCCAGGACGATTGATGTCTAAATGTAACAAACCAGGTGGTTATAATACAGAGGGCACATCGGCAAAATTAGAGCTTGCTTAATAATATCATTAAGTGTGTTGTGGTTAGAAAAGTGACCTGCACTCTTTTTGCACGAAAAGCCACAAATTCAAGTAAGGCTCACAAACTTTACAACCTAGTATCTGTGCAATAGCAACCCTGAGGCTTATGTTAGTCATTTTAAGACAGATTCAAAGAAGGGTAAGCATTTAACCAGGCACATGCAATTTTTTGTTAAGCCAAAAGGTGCTTGTTCTCATGCGCATCAAAAGTGTCACTGAGACGACAAATCTCTGCAGCATAAACAACCTTAATCCAGCTTTTTTGTTCAGTGGGTTGCTCGGGAAGGTAACAAACCGAACTTTGACTACTCCAAATACTAAAAGCTGTCTCACCTGGACTAGTCAATAGAAGGAATTCTAGTCTGTATTCACTTATCAAATTTTTTGCTTCTTGATCTTGACTTGAACCAAACATAATAGAAATGTGATGGTTAGCTTTGAATACTTTCTATCAAATAGTGTTTATCATAATGAACATCTGCAAGCAAGGAACATACCAGGCTGTTAGAGGCAAACTGTGAGGAAAGAAATGCTGAGGGTGCTATGAGAGCAGTGCAAGGCAAACCTATACCACCAAGTTTTGGAGGAAGTCTGGCTTGAGAAAGACTTGTGGCATTTATTATTTTCAAAAGTTTGAGTTATGACTCTATCATGCTCATCTACCAGATCACCATTGAGAAAGCTTGGAGCAGTACGCAGATAGTAAATAAGCTTTGCCATACTTAAACAATTTTTCAAAAGAAACAAAGCAGTATGAACTTCTAGTAATAGAAGGTTGTTTGAGAGGCGCTTGAAATCAGCTGTTTTACTTTTAAGAAGTTTGTGCTGGGCATTAAAAGCTATAGGAGAACCAAAAACTATGAGATCTTTTACTGCAATCACTTTGATGCCTGGACATTTACTTTCAAATTCACTTAAAAATTTTGCACGCAGCTCTGAGTCGGGATTTCCAAGAAAAATTAGTTCACATTTAGAAGGGTTAACTTCAAAACCAATGGCCCCAGGAAACTCAATGATTCTGTCTAAGTGTCTAAGGACTGTTTCTGCCTTGTCAGCAACATTACCATCATCCATATAAGAGAGGGTGAGCTCACTCACCAAGCCTTCAACACATTCTTGGATAATATCACAAAAAAGAGGTGGGCCTTCGGGATCAGTTAAAAGACATTTGAAAATGTTCTTTAAGAAAAAATGTATTTCTATTAGATCATGGCTAGAATGCTAATTTTTCATACAATGCCTATAGTACTATAGTAATATTAAGAAGACCATGCAGATATATTTCAACTTACACAGGCATCTGCAGTTTCTTCACAAGTTATTCCCTCTAAATTCACTACATTTTTCAATAATTATAATTTTGTAAATTTTAAATATTAAGTTCATAAATAGTCTTTGGTTTTCAAACTTGGTTGCAAGGATTTTATGAAAATCCTCTCAATGATTTTTAAATAACTTTATCTTGATGTCTGGTGTAATATTAGATTGCCAAACATTTTTCTGTCTAATTTCAAATGGTCGTGCCATCATGCTGATCTCTACTGCCAGCAATTGAACCGCGGTCATGACAAATTGGTTGAGATATATCCCAATTCGGTGTGCCAAAAGTGCTTTTTGTTTCAGCGGAATAACGCCAAGCCACACACTGCCACATGGGCTATGGAGAAGTTTGAGGGGTTTTATGATATTGAGATTTTAATGCTCCCGCCAAACCGCCCAGATGTACCATTTGACTACGGCTTTTCCGATCAATGCACCACTTTTTGAAAGGCCGCCAATTCGAATTGTTCAATGAAGTTGAAGAAGTGTGTTGAGTTCCTTTTCTCAAATTTGGAAGCTTGAAGATTGAGGCACAGTGGTGGGAAATGATTCATGAATAGTTAGTTTTTTAATACATGTAATAACATTTACTTCAATAAATAACTGATGAAAAATAGATTCTTTTGCAGCTGTAACAGAACTTATGGGACAACCTTATATTTTAGTTTCAAATTTTAGTCCACATTTAATTAGATGATTAGATATACTAGAACTGGTCTCATGTTCTTTAGTTCTTCTTGATAGTTGTTTACTAGAAAAACCATCATAAACTTCACTACAGGTGCATTATATTTGGTAAATTATATTAGATTTATTGGTTTCTTCATTTGTAGATTTTAATTTGAATTTAGTTCTTAGTTTCTCATTGCTATGTATAAATCTTACTTTTTCTTTAATTATTGCTATTTTTCTTAGTTCTTTAATCATGTTTTCAGTGGGAACTCCTCTATATTCGATTTTAAAACGATATTGATTGTTTTTGATCATTTGTTCTTAATTTAAATGTTTTATAATGATTTCTTAATATGTTGATCTATGAAATTATTTGGATATGTATTTTTCTTTAATTCTATCTTTAGTTTTCCTAATTTTTTGATTAATTGTTCTATATGTGCTGCAATTGTCAAATATTGGATGAATAGATACTTTAATTAATGATATTTTGTAATTTAAAGGCTTATTTGAGGTGTATTTTAATAACAATCTGTTGGCGTATTATAGATTCCAGTTTCAAATTTATCTTTTCTAATTATATGTACATTAAAAAAATTAAATTTGTTCTCAGTTTCAATCTCTTTTCTGAACTGAATATTCCTGTCAATTAAATTTTGTTAGTATGTTTTCTGATGTTTCTTAACTTTAATAGCTATATTTAACTTTTCCTCTACATTGTCTAGTTTGTACATATTTACAAAATTGAAAACCTTACAATAAGCAACTTATATGTACAGTATTTACAAAATTAAACAATATATACAACATAGGCAAGTAAGAAAAAATAAAAGCTACAGAGAACAGTAAATAAAAAACAATTAAAAGACAAAATAAAATATAAAAGACATAGATTAAAAATAATTTGCAGCTAGTAATTTCTCCAAGTATTTGATTTAGTGTTATACCCATATTCATATTGGTTTGCGAGTAGGTTTTCCTTCAGCAGTTTTTTAAATCGATTTATGTTTGGTGCTTTCCGAATATTGATCGGCAATTTGTTCCAAAGTCGGCAGACTGTTGAAGAAAAAGAGAAATTCCAATATTTTGATTTTATTTCAGTATTGTTGATCAGTTTCTTTGATCTAGTATTCAGTTTCAGGTATATTTTTAAGAATTTACTGCCTTGGTGGTTATTAATCGATTTGTATGTTTAAATTAAACTGCTGAACTTTGTAATGAAGATTGGTTACAGGATTGCTAAAGTGTGTATCGTTTCATCTGTCTTGAATTTGTTGATGTTAAACATTGTACGAATACACCTGTTAAATACTCTATTTAATCTGGCTTGCTGATCTGAGCCTATGTTGGTTAACAATATACAAGCATATCTGTATTGAATAATACAATAGCTTCTATTAGTGATTTATGCTACTAACCTTCTTTAATTGTTTTAGATATTCTATCCCAATACCAATTTTCCGTATTTTGGATTTTATGAAGTTATCATATGATAAACCGCTGTCAAGTTCGACGCCCAGATAGTGCACTACTTTTATTTGTGGAATTGGTTGATGAGCTTCCGAAACATGTAGTGATATTTGTTTTGCAACCGCATCCACCCTGCGTGGACGAAAGATTATGAACTGTGTTTTCTCCTCATTTAACGTCAGTTTGTTGTCCATAAAGTACTTGCGTAACTTTTGTATATTGTTTTCAAGATGCTTTTTTGCTTCGATTGGGTTGCTATTTCTAGTTATGATACATATATCATCAGCATATTGAATTTGATTACACGTGTGGCTGATATACTCTTTAATGTCGTTTACATACATGTTGAAGAGTAATGGACCAAACACCGTTCCTTGGGGAACACCTTTAAATGTTTTTGTATATAGTTGGAGTAGGTGTTGTTGATGTATACGCGTTGTACTCTATCATTTAAGAAACTGGCAATAAGTTTGCGAGAATCGCTGCTGAATCCGTAATTATCCAGTTTTTTATCTAATATCGCCGCATTGCTACTAATGCCTTTATTTAGATGATGACGTGTGCTTTCTATAAAAGACATCAGTGCATCAGTAGTGCTATGGTTTTTTCTGAATCCGTACTGAAAGTTATTAATTATTTCATTCGCACATAAATATGAATTGATTTGCTTGCACAAGAGTCTTTCAAATATCTTAGATAGTGGATTCGTGATTGATATTGGTCTATATTTCGCACAAACAGTGGTGTCTCCTTCCTTAAAAATGATGTCTGCTATTTTTAGACAATGTGGATAGTTCGATGTGTGAATGGCATGGTTGACTACAAATGTTAATGGTTCTGAAAAGTACCTAATGAACTTCTTAATAATAAAGACAGGAATTCCATTACTACCGCTGGAAATATTGGTATCAAGTCCATCGACAATTTTGAGCAGTTCATTCTCACTTATATAATGAAAGTTGAAGACTGTGCGTACAGGATCGGTTTTGCATACATGTTTTACATTTTTACCTTTGTATTTTCCTGCATTTTTAAAGAAATGATTAAAATGATTAGCAATTTCTTTTGTTTTAGTGTAAGTTTTGCTATCTATTTTAATTTCACAGATATTTGATGTTAGTCCTTTCTCTTTATTCATACATTTATTTAGAAAATGTCACTTATTCTTTGCTCCAACTAATTTTTCGAAGAAATGTTTGGAACGTTTTTCCCAATAGTCGATATTTGCTTTATAGTATGTAGTCTTTGTTTTCATACTTTACGCTATTTTCTAACGTTTGCTCTTTCATAAACTCGCTCCATGATTTTTTCTTATCCTTTTCTAATTTGTTAATGTGTGAATATACTTATCTCTGTAAGGTGCAAATATTTTCAGACCAATATTGAGTTGTTTAAGGATGAACGTGCACATCTCATTTGTACCATTGAAGATGTAAACTATATCCCAAGGTACGTTATTGAGATATTTGATAAATTATTTGTCGTCAAATTCCTTAAAACTGCGTGATCGAATTTTTTTGCGAACATTGTCATGGGAGTTGATTTTTGAGACATAAACACATAAATTATGGTCTGAGAATAAGTTGAAAACAAATGTCGAAAAGTGTGCGATATCTGAATGAGCAATGAAGTAATCTATTAGGGAAGATTCTCTTGTTGGGCTTGATTTGTTAACAGGTGTTAGATTAAATTCATCACAAATATCATGAATATGTTTTGACTCTTGCTGAGATAGGTAATTTATGTTATAGTCACCAATTAACATTATATTTTTACCAGAAAATGCAGCGTGATGAGCCTCTGGTGTGATGAATTTAACAAATTGCTTGGCAAATTGTTTCTTTGGAGAATNACCTTTGTATTTTCCTGCATTTTTAAAGAAATGATTAAAATGATTAGCAATTTCTTTTGTTTTAGTGTAAGTTTTGCTATCTATTTTAATTTCACAGATATTTGATGTTAGTCCTTTCTCTTTATTCATACATTTATTTAGAAAATGTCACTTATTCTTTGCTCCAACTAATTTTTCGAAGAAATGTTTGGAACGTTTTTCCCAATAGTCGATATTTGCTTTATAGTATGTAGTCTTTGTTTTCATACTTTACGCTATTTTCTAACGTTTGCTCTTTCATAAACTCGCTCCATGATTTTTTCTTATCCTTTTCTAATTTGTTAATGTGTGAATATACTTATCTCTGTAAGGTGCAAATATTTTCAGACCAATATTGAGTTGTTTAAGGATGAACGTGCACATCTCATTTGTACCATTGAAGATGTAAACTATATCCCAAGGTACGTTATTGAGATATTTGATAAATTATTTGTCGTCAAATTCCTTAAAACTGCGTGATCGAATTTTTTTGCGAACATTGTCATGGGAGTTGATTTTTGAGACATAAACACATAAATTATGGTCTGAGAATAAGTTGAAAACAAATGTCGAAAAGTGTGCGATATCTGAATGAGCAATGAAGTAATCTATTAGGGAAGATTCTCTTGTTGGGCTTGATTTGTTAACAGGTGTTAGATTAAATTCATCACAAATATCATGAATATGTTTTGACTCTTGCTGAGATAGGTAATTTATGTTATAGTCACCAATTAACATTATATTTTTACCAGAAAATGCAGCGTGATGAGCCTCTGGTGTGATGAATTTAACAAATTGCTTGGCAAATTGTTTCTTTGGAGAATAGCTGATATTTATTAGAGCAGATAATTTGCATTTTTTTTATTTGTGAATCTCAATCCAAAGTGTTTCAAAACATTTCTCGCCTGACAGGATTCATGTATTTGGGTACTTGAATCTTTAATCCACCACCTCTTGACGTTCTAGGTTTATGAAAACAGCAGTATTTTTCATTATTAAAATTGAATAAGTCTTTTGGGGTGTTAACATTAAGCCATGTTTGTGAATGCGAAGACTGTGTGTATGTTCAGAGATTCATAAATGCTGATTAATTCACGTTGGTGTGCTTGCATACTCCTTACGTTCAAATAGGCTATTTTAAGGTTGTTGTTAAAATGGTTCAATTTAGAATTAAATTTACTGCTATCATATATTTCAGGCCCTGGATTTTGCTTGATATCTCCTGATCTAAGAATTAGCAGTAGACATAAATATTTAAGAATAATCTTTTTTGTGGTTGAAATGAGGATTAGCTGCAAATTTACAGTCAATGTTAATGTAATAACTAAGATTGCACTTGTAGTCTCTTGAGTAGGAGTTATGTAGATAAAATAAAAAATAGAATATAGTGATAAGATATGAAGAGTACCTTAGCATAGTCTTTCGAGCATCTTCAGCAAGATTGGTTTAAGGTCGTCGTGATTCCTGGTACCTTCATATCTTCTTCCTCCAAATCCGTTGTATCTCTGGAGATCAACATCTTGGTTTTCCCAGATAAAGGAGGGTTGAGTTTTATAATGTCCAAACAATCTTTCATTTTTCGAATTAGAATTAACAATCCTTTACGAGACAAATGTACACCATCTTGGATAAAAAATCTGGAGTTGATGATTTTTTCACCTTCAAGATAGCAGTCAAAGATTTTAGCTGCCTCTAGACCATTTTTCCCGGAGAATGAGTTGATAACCCCTTTAAATTTAACAATAGCTTTGTTTTGCTGTATTCTGATGTCATCTGCTATTGGTGTAATTTCCATTAATATAATTCCTTTTGCTTTGAACTTAGTTTGAAGACTTTTGATGAGTGAAGCAAGAGCTTGATTGAAATTTTCCTCGTCAGAGCTATCCTTGGAATTCTGTATTTAGAATATTTTCTATTTCGATATCTGGGTATTGGTTTACAATGTTTATCAGATCCGCCGTGTTCTTTCCGCTGTAAGAATGGATGCAGGTCTTCTGGTTATAAATGAGCTTAAAAGGTCTGATAAGTTTGAGCATCGAATTTCCCAAGCACATTAAGTTGTGCCCTTCGGTATATCTTTCACTGATTTCTTTACAAATTTAGGAGAGAGTTGATCGTCGTAAGTGTTTGTATTTGAAGCATTGGCGTTAAACTCGTTTCTGATAGGCATGATATCGCTTTGATTGGGATTTGCTGACTCATTGTTTGTACCAATATTCAAATGTTCAAATAACATTAGTAATGCTAGTTCAGCTTCTTCTTTGTTTTCTTTAGCAAAACATTGATGTAATGTGGTCTTCGCCTTTGAAGAGAGGAATGATTTAGCATTTTCTATGTTGTCAATTTTAGAAAATATTTGATTTTCAAATTTGAATTTTAGAGAGCGCGAAACACAACCGACTTCTAGTGACATGTCCCTTTGTCTTTTTATCTTTATCTTTTGTCTCTTTATCTTTATTTTGTGCTATATCTTTTACTAATGCAAAATATCATCCATATAGCGTTGGTAATAAATTAAATGGATGTCTGCTGTTGTAAATTTGTTCTCAATTGTAGTTTATATATATTTGCCAGTCTAGAACGTAATGGATTTCCCATGGCTAAACTATCTTTTTGACATTAAAATGTGTTATTGAATTATATTAAAGTATTCTTTGTTGCTAAAGTTTATAGTTCTTTTGTTGTGTTATACTCCAGATTGTAAATTTTTGTGTTTTTATTTTTACAATATAGTAATTTATTCATAGCCTTAAAAATTTTTTGATATTTGTGCATATGTGTTTTATGCATTTAATGACGCTATTCAGGTATAATATTTGTTATTTAACTTCACAATAATCTCAATAAAGAACTCCTAATTTTACATGATAAATTAACCAATTTCAATTATTGAAAATTTTGTAGTTTCACATTTTCAAATTTGGGTTTCTATGTTTTGAAATGAATAATTCTAACATTTTCTAATTTATTGTATTATTAGATCAAATATTAATGATTTACAGAGGATCTTGCAGTTTACAGGGTGTGCAAACTTGTTTTGATCAACAGCTAAGCTTAGAGTAAAAAATTACTGTCAGTCCTGTTGTGATAGTATCAAGTGTAATATTACATCTCAATTTATTCTTATAATTAAAAAAAGAATGACCTTGGTGTCTAATAGTTTCAGTGATAATTTCATTAGTGAACTGCTTCAATAGTTTGATTCTCAGCAATTTCCTTTTTGAAAATGTATTTCTTTCATTAGATGTTGAGTTTAAAAAAGCTATCAAAGTTAACATCTGCTAAATTATCATATTGAGTTGTAGGAATAAATGAAAAAATTATTCACTTGGTTGTTTCTGTAAATGGTCTTGATATCAAATGAGGCACTAAGATTAACTGTGTGATGGGGAATTGTATAATGAGTAATGGTAAAATTTACGTGTGAAGAACATATTTTGACCTTGTCTTTAAGTTTATAATTTCAGTCGCATAATTCCAATAAATTGAAATTCCCAATTAATTTGTAAATAGTTCAATTTTGATTGATGTTAATTTTTTCCTAAAATTCCATATTTTTTGTATTCTTTTACTTTTAAAAGAAATTATAATATCACAAAAACCTAAAAATTGATATACTGGTGGTCGATTTTGCAAGAACAAGCTCCAGAATATTTGTAAAGACTGTGATTATTTTAAATAGTAATTGATTTTGAAGCCAATAATAGCACCATTTTCCTCTTTGAGAAATCGATTCAGGGCTTTTCCAATGAATATGTAATTTTTCCCTTTCATATTTAAGAGCATGCCACTTGTGTATTTTTCAACTTTTCATCATCAATAAGCAAATAGCAGCGTTCTTATGATTCATTAAACTGTGTTTATACATTCTCTGATTCTTTGTTTCACCTCCCTTGCTTCATAATATTATTATTTTTTAATATTTCTTTAAACTTTCAAAATATTAATACTGAGTAATAACCTTCGAATCTCTGTCGACCTTTGAATATTAATTCTTCAAAATATCGATTAGGTGCTTCAAAACGTTTTTGCAATGTCCATTGAGAGACCCAAATATATCCAGGAACGGGCTATGGCTTATGGTCTGATGTGTCCATTATTTCTTCAATGCAAGTTATTTGAATATTAGATTAAAGGAATGCTGGTGGGTAGTATAACTCATGTTGCATGTGTGAGTTATTGTCAAAGATTTCAGTGCTATCAAGCTCATTTAAAGTTTTGTAGGACTCAAGAATCCTTGTATTGAACCTCTCTTTCAGGCATTTTTCTTTTGAACAATGATAACTACCAGTAATTTGAAAACCAGAAACAAGATTCTCCTTAGACAATCCATGATGCCAAATTGACTATAGCATATCAACAAAAATTCCTCTTTTAACTGGCTCTTTTGGACGCATAATGTTAACTCACTCACAAAGAAGTTTCTGCAATTTTTTACTTACCATACCTAGGCATACAATATCCAGCATTGTAATCTATCTGTAACATTGAGAGGTTTCACATATATGTACATGAGCGAGACTGCAGTCACAAACAATTAAAAGTAGTCTTAGTATAAGTCATTCACAAAACTTTATGAACTATTGTAAAATATCTTAGTATTCATTTAGCCATTTTTACTTACGCCATATATTGTATTTGGTAATGGACATGAGTAGTTAAGAAGGCTGAGAGGACGTGCCAAGGGACAGCTATGGCTATT
>CABFPE010000271.1:974066-990095 GCA_900660155.1 Hofstenia miamia | reverse complement strand
AATTAAAACAATGTCATATAGAAACTTTGCACGGATACATTTGTTTTTAGGCTGCATGTAATAATCAAAATAAACTAGTGAATATTCACTGTTTCACTTTAAAGATGGGAAAGAATTCTCGAAGAAAACCATAAGAGTTGTGAAAATGCTTGAAAAATATCTGATGGAAAAATAATCTGTAAGCGAATTAATCCAATACCCTACGTTTGTGAATAAATAAGGCGTCACCACACACACAGTATTTGAACAATACGTCAAACATATTTAACAAAAAAGCATTGGTTGGTTTTTGCTATTACAAAATAATTCAATTTCGGGTTACATCAACTTGAGCATTAAGTGAAATGACTCATATTAGCATGACATTAAATTAATAAATAATGATTTCAAAAAACATTCATTGTTACATAAAGACATACAATCACTCTCAAGGAAAAGCATTTAAATGTGTACACTAAACCGCTTTGAACATAAATTACAATGACAACCTGAAAAAGAACTAATGCATATAATTAGTTTATCCCAAAATGTGCAAAAAAATTTTCTACGCATTACACACCCTTGGAAAAAAATGCGCTATGAAATAAAAGTTGAGAGGATAGGATATTTACAATCGCAGTAACACTAAACTAGCAAGTGCCAAACAAATGATTTCATGAAACAACCGTTTACAGAAAAATATTCTCAAATAAAAGTGGCGAAATCTATATGACATTTAAGACCTTTCGAAAAATATATGAGAAAAATGTCTTGGACATTTACAGATAGACGTTTATGAACATTTTCAGAAACAGTGTACATTGAAATAACATTGTATAAATAAAAATCTAAAACTAGTAGCAGTTTAGGTTTAAAGAATTTTAAGCTAAACACTTAAGAGTCAAAGAAAGCGTATTTATTCTTCAACAATATTTTACAACCATTCTTGAACAAATTATATTGATTGAAATATAAAATATAGAATACAACAAACATTGCTACAAGTGCTATACACATTTTCTTGGAGAAATAAATTTAAAAGCAAATGACATTCTCCATCATAAAGTTTAACAAACAGATTTAATTCAAAAATGGTTAATCACTACATCAATGTAATATAAGTGATTGCACATAAATACTTGCAAATTTCTTAGCGAAATACATTTTTAACATTTCTGAATGCGAAATATTATTACAACGAATGATATACATGTATAATTATAATAAAGAAACATTAATAAAGATAATTGCTTACTATAGTTAAAACAAAGCAAAAATTTCAATAGCAAATTCAAGTAATTAGAACAAAGGAATGAATGTCAGCCAATCAAATTTGAATTAAAGAAGGTTGGTCAATGCATTATCTTATGACCGTCAAAAATAATCTCACAAGAGTCATAAATGTTTGAAATTTGCTTAATTGGGAATTTTTTTAAGAGACATCTAGTTAAATATTAGTAATATGGGATAAACTTTGAAAAAACATTTCAGTTCTTCTACACATTGTAATTTTTAAAGATTAATTTCAATCAATTACTTAAACTCCAATAAATATAACGCACATGAAATAGTGATAAAGGGACGTTTCAAGCATTTGAAAAATTAAATTACATGAAAACTGAGATATAAGTGTTTACTATTACTCCAATGAATAATTCAACATGACATAAGGTTTTTCCATATTTTATTTTCACCGTTATTGATTTAATATTTCTATTTTCACCAAACACGTTTCTGTTTTAAAATGATTTTTATATGTTAATGATTTATTTTATTCGCCTATATACATGATGTAATATTTCTATTTTCACCAAACACATTTTTGTTTTAAAATGATTTTTATATGTTAATAGTTTATTCACCTATATATGTTGATGTAATATTTCTATTTTACCAAACAACCTTTTTTTTTAAAATGATTTTTGTGTGTTAATGGTTTACTCACCTATATACGTTGATGTAATATTCCTCTTTCCATCGTACATGCTTTTGTTTTAACGATTTTTATGTGTTAATAGTTTATTTTCCCATATACATTGATGTAATATCTCTTTTCACTAACCAAGTTTACATTTTTACAAATTATATAGTACTTGGGTGTTATCAAATGTCACTAGATATTTTATTTTGGAATTGTTATTATCGTTTTCATTGCTCATGGTTTAGGTCCGTGGTAACAATAGGCCTCCTGGGGAAAGCCAGCCACATTAAATAAATGGCTTAACGCATTTCTGATGGCCACCCCCTGGGTGTATGTGGAAGTGCATTCTTATTTTAGAATGAAGATGGAAACTTGAAGATTGGGCAATGCTAATATTGATCTCTGACACTCATTGTGGTAATGTATGCTTTTACATTAGTACACAAATGCTAAAATTGTTGTTTTCCACCTCTTGCATATTTGTTTGATCAATATTAATGGGGTTAGAAACACGCTCTAATGCAAATAACACATAATTTTTCATTTGAAATATTTGGGTTTTGGATCTATGAATTGTTTTCCTTAAAACATGGTGTTGCATGTTTAAACATTGTTACAATAACACACCCTAAGTGAAATTTGTCATAAAAAATATCAGTTTGCCTAAATCCTAATAATCAAAAATTCTCACTTTGGTCTAAATAAATTGTCTAAAAAATTAATTTGCTCATTTTAATTTTGTCAAAGATATTTCGTCACTAGATAGCGTCCAATCAAATCACTTCACTTCCATGTGGCAAATAGCCATAGCTGTCCCTTGGCACGTCCTCTCAGCCTTCTTAACTACTGACATGCGGCCTTCCAATTTTTTTAAAAAATTACCTGTAAACACAGTAAGCATGTCTATCCCCTTGCCAGCAGCACTACATATAGCGACCAGCACTCCATGTAACTTTCCATCCAGGCAGTTCTTTTGGAATAACAACACAATCTTTTGAAGAGTCTGAAGGAAATCCAGACTTTTTGCAATTCCAAGTTTGTTCTGGCTTCAACTTTTTTTGATATTTTTTTCTAGAAGTTTATAAATTCCATAAACAGTAAACGGATTTGCAGCTGCTGAATTTCTGGCAGCATTTACCTTTGCAGATTTTTTGTGTTCAGATTTAGACGTTTTAACAAGTTTTTAAACCAAATACATAAAAACCTATATTTTGTAAAATGATTTGGGAGATTCCTTGACTTGATATATTCCTGGAAAAGTGAAAATATTTCTACTTCAGTTGAAATAAAGCCAAGTTTTGACAGTTGAAAGCACTTCCCCTAGCTCTTTTTCTAATGACAATCTGATTTAGTACCAGATCCTATTAACAGTTTTCCTTGTTTTTTCAACTTCATATGATACCTCAGGGTTCCTTTGACCACTAACTATTTTTTCAACTTTGGCTACACTTTCGCAGCCTTGTTCCAATCTGTTAATTGTTCCACAATTTTGCCTTTTCCCTTTGATATTAAGCTTCACCATAATCATAAAAGTAATCAAATTTTATGCTATCAAAATTTGATATTGACAAACTTTGGATAGATACTATGCCAAACAAGAAATGACATTTGTTTCAGAATACTTCTAATAATTCAAAACATGCTGCTCCTAATCACTTAACTTGATAAAGAAGAAATCACAAGTTCCGTATAACATTGATCAAATATAATGAATAATATATGAAAAATAAGGCTATATTTTGAGCAAAGATATCTTATTTATGGCATAAACTTAGCGAAAGGGATTAATACTTTTCTTAGATATTGATAAAAATATTATTTTGTTAAAACAATAAAAGTGGAATAAAAATAAAAATTTTGTAAATTTTTCCATCATGTTTTGAAATCTGTTTCTACAATTTACACGTATAATGTTGACAACGTACGAGTATTTCGAGTAAATAACCTCTACATATATGTACTTTGAATGATTAAGATGAACAATGGTTAAAGTTTAAACCTAACTGAATTGACAAATATTTAATTTCAGAAACCAAAATTGCAAGATAGTCGTCAATAGTACTTATTGACAAAAGTTGCACAACAATGTTATTGTTACTGAAATTTCCTTTATAATTGATTAATCATAACGTTCTGTTGTAAATATTTTCTTCAAAATCTCAATTTCATATATATTCAGAAATTAAAGAAATTAAAGGGATAGGTGTTATTATTAAATCGTAGATCTTACTAATAATTTTCACTGGATACATTTGCAATTTATATTGTTATAAATACCCCGTTTTATATCATTGAAGTTCAACATAAAGCCCTGTTTTTCTCTTTCAGATTCATGATTAAGTTTGAAATTATCAAATCTATTCAATATTTTAAGGAGTGCAGATCTAGTGGTCTCGCAATGATCCCAACTTATTATGGCCAAGAATTGCTCCAGATATCATATCTGAACCACTATCTTACATTATAACTGCATGTATTAAACATTCTATTTTTAGTGACTAATTTAAATTGGCAAATATTATTCCAGTGTTTAAAAATGATGACTCAAAAGAGTAGTAGTAAAAACGTATGACTTGCATTAAGTAGATGGTAAAAAGCACCTTATAGCGGAAATTAAATTAGCTATCCTTCTATTATACTACACTAGGATCATACATATATGTATCTGCAGTCCTTAAAAGAGTGCTATATAATATTGTCCGACACATGTGGATTGATAAAAGCCTTTTTTATCAACATGATCATGATCATAAGAATAGTAATGCAAAGTACAAATTATCAGTGAATTATAGCAGTATAGAAAATGGATATGTTAAGGTGGGACATATTTACCATCAAGTCTCAAAGGCTGCATTCTTCAAATCAATATGGGTTTCGTAAGTGTATATATCTACTAATGAAGTTTTGTTAACAGCTACCAAAATTGGAAAAATAGCATAAATATTGAGGAGCTTTCAGCTATTGCATGCTTAGATCTATCAAATGCTTTCGAATCAGTCGACCATGACACTTTATTTAAAATATATAAATCATCAAACAAAAGTGAAGAACTAATACCCAGCTATCTTATCTTGATAGTCGCAGACAAAGCGTTAAATTAAATGTAATATTTCCTTACTGGATTTTTATAAAAAATGGTGATCCACAAGGAACAATTTTGGGACTTTTACTATTCAATAAATATATAAACGATTTAAGCAATCAGACCACATATAATGTCATATAATATACCAATGATACTATGATATTTAGTCCACATAAGTACCCTGAAAGTGCTACAAAAGTTCTCAACGAAAATTGCATTTTTCTTTCACAATACTTAGCATGACAAAAACTAAGAATACACCCACCTAACACTTAATTTTTCAAAATGAATACTGAATGTTATTAAGACAATTGCTAATTCAAAAATGGGTTTTGGTGATATATCAACACCATCAATTGCAGTTAATTATTTATATATCAGGAATACAAAAATCAGATGATTAAAACAGCTTTTCTAAATCAACAATGTGTTATTCATAAAATCTACTAACTGCTTTCCTTTGAAATATTTGATATCATTATTCCATACCACAAATCCAATTTTTTGTTCTTCAAATTTTTGCATAGATATAAGCATAGAGCCTTAAAAATTTCATACAACAAAACAATAATGAAAAATTAATTTCTCTATATGGAATAATTTATTTAAATCTATAAAGCAAATTTATAAATTTAGAGAATTTAAAAACTAAATTAATATGCGCTTCCATAGTTATACAAAGGAAAGGCTTGAATACAAATAGCAAGGTAAATTCTATAACATAGACTATTTAAGGATCTCATCTAGATTCGCGATAGCTAGTTACTTAGAGTTGAAAACAGTATTTTATATTGTGCAATGCAGCTCTAAACAGATCTTTTCCTTTTTTCTATTTACTATAGAAGTTAAATAATTTAATTTTTCTATCCATTGAGCAACTATGTTTTATCTATCTTCTAAAAATGAAGAAATATCGGAATTTTTTCAGAGATTTGACTAATGCAAGCATTTCAAATATTATGACCTTTTAATATAATTTAGAACTTCTTAGTTTTCTTTTTAAAGAGAATTTGACTTAGTCAGCCAACTATAACTGCAGAACTAGCACTAAAATCCCAAATTGATAATCTAATGTTTCTTCTAAAAAGTCTCAAATAGGGTTTTTTGATAGCCAAATTGAAAATTTGTCATATATACTACAATTACATATTTCTCAAATTGGTGAAATTTTTACCCTACTTTAAATAAGCATTCAAATTTAGATAGCAATAAATAATTCGTCTTGTGCAAATTCTCTTCTAATCTTCTAAATGTGCGGACAGCAGAAGCAGTGTTTGATGAAGACCTCATTTCAAATGCTGGTTGCTTAATCTCTTGTCTTGCATCAGTAACATCATATCTATTGAACTTGATCAGTTTACTTATGCAGAGAGCTTCACAGATACTTCAGATCTAAATTTTTTTTACAAACTTATTTGTTCATTATCCCCAAAATCCATGCGGAACCCAATGTATCTAGATGAAGATTTTTCAAGTTCAGATTTTGAAATTTCTAACTTATTTAATCGTTACTTCTCCTCTATTTTTTCACCCAGTTGCCATGATTTCCCAAATTTTTTTTATTATTATTGACCAACGAATATGTTATCAAACTTTATCTAAATGCAATTTCAAATGATGTGGTCCGGAATATTTCTAAAAAAGCATGCATCATGTTTGGCGCTTCATGTAAATAAACTATTTAATCATGTATTAAATAATTATGAATTCCCGAAATTATAGTAAAATTCTTATATTTACTCTTTGCATAAATGTGGACCAAAACTATAATTAGAAATTATCGTCCTATTAGCATTTTATGCAAAATATTACTATTCGATGCATTTTTTCTAATAATTAAAGAAATACTAACGAATTATCAATTGATATTTCTCAAACAAATTAAACAGAAATTCAACTTCTTATTTTAATGGATCGATTGTACTCCGATTTTGATGAAAATAAGTCATGTATGATTAATTTATAACTTGACTTTAGAAAAGCCTTCGATAAATTTTCACATGAAATTTTTTTAAGTTACTTTCACCATACCTATTAAATAGAACTCAACAGGTCATTATAAACGACACGAAATCTGAATTGCTTTCAGTTACCAGTGCTGTACCATAAGAATCTGTACTTGGACCTCTGCTTTTTAATACTTTTATTAATGATTTATCTGATCAATGTATTGATACAATGTCGTTTCTATTTGCAGATGATACAAAAATAATTGATCAAAATTGCACTGATTTACAATAAAATCTAAACTTGTTTTTGTGATGGGCAAAAGAAAACAGAAATGAATTTAAATTTGATAAATTTCAGCTACTTACTATAATGACTCCAGAAACTACTATCCAGCTAAGTAGTGATGTAAGAATAGTTCATTCATCTTCTGTTAAATAATTTTTCTTGGAGTATATCGAAGAAATTGAAATTATGTAACAATTTCTATCATAAGAACTATGCCATTCAATACTAACTTCAACGTAAAAAATCTCTAATTAATTCGTTTTACCGGCTCTTCTTTATGCTTCCCAACACTTCCATCAAAGCTAACACACTTTAGTATTTGCTTTTCATATGAATGTATTTCATTCAACATGCTTTCTTTTCCAATGTTTTCTTTGTGATTTCAGTTTTGTTTGCTACGAAATGCTCTCAGACAAATTGAAGAACTGCATTATGAGTTTTGCAAACGTTATGATTAAAAATAGCAGTCCACTCTTAATCTGACATAAATTTTAATGCTGGTGTCGGCTATGTTGATTATTTCTTCTTCATCAGATGAATATTTGATGCATTCTTCACCTACCCTAGAGCAGTGAGAATCATCAACGACTGTAGTGATTTCATTATCAAATATTGTATCAATTCTATACAAACAGTATGCTTTATTTAAATTTGTCTGCTGACCAATTCCTACTTCTTTTATTGACATATGTCTGCAATCCCTTTCTGTAATTTTCAAGTATCACGAATATCCACTCTTCCAAATACCATTTTCCTGATCTAACCATAAGCCCAATTCTAAATATGGGATTTTCACATTGCACTGATATAGATTGCAAATGTGAAATACTTATTCAAAACTCTTTCTTAGATTATGATAGTTTGCAGATGATCTTTTTTCCATTTAATATTTTTCTAGTTTGTGCATCACCAACATGTTTTGTCATTCTTATCAGAATATTGTTGTATGCAATTGGTGGTATGCTAGCATTATCTGGGTTATAATTTCCCAAATCCTACATAAAAGGTTTCAAATGAATTTGATATATTGAATTTAGAGGATATTTATTTAAAAAATGAAGTCTCTATTCTCTAAAAAAATGTATTCCTGTATTTCAAGCATCACACTACAATTCAATTATAGAAAATTTCAAGGGTGCAGGCATTTCACTAACTGGATGCTTTGCTAAATTATGATCAATTGAAAACTTATTTTGCATGAAGAAATATTTGTAAAATTGAAACGAAAAATGCAAAAAGTATCTGGTTCTAAAAATTGAAGTAATTCAAGATGCTCTTTTAAAATTTTCTTTATAATTAATAGTTTAAATTACTAAATTGAATTTTAAGGAATACTAAATTATTTATTTACTATGATATACAGGGTGCCCGATAAGTATGTGTAGAGTTAATATAGTAATTTTTATTAACCAAAAACGTACTTTTAACAAGGAATTGTATATATATAACCCAAGACGTGAAAAAGCATATACATAGTGTTTGCGTAGATGTAATCAAAGATTAGGACACATTTTCAAATTGCCTTCCTTCATTTGCAGCATGGCATTTAACACCACGATATATATTGGAATACAGATCTTTGTTCTCATTGATAAAATTGAATGAATCAATTAAGTAACATAGATTTATTTATTCTTTTAAATATTACTTCTTGCTAAATGCGGGTAGGGATGTATTGATCTTTGTTAGCTTCGACATAAGATATGTTGTTATTAACTTGTATTAACCCCAACTAATCTGATACTATTTAGGTATGACATCGTCGCAACTTTCTTCCGGTATTTACTTGTCTTCCACTGTGGCCTCCGTCCGACTCCAATCCCCGAATCATTCCACACTCGTATGCCTTCTTTGTTGATCGAGTAGTTCCAAGTCTCAGCTCACCGAAGTAACTTATGTGTTCCCTATCCTAACTCAGTGCAACCCTCAAGGCTGGATGTAACTGACTTAAACTCAATTTGTAATGTGTAATTTGTACTTCGCAACCTGGCAATGTCACTAGCTGCTTAATAAATATCACTTTAGCCATTACCAAAAAACTATTGGCTTTAATCAATGTAGATAATAAAATAGATAACTATTTGCAGCTTCCTAACTTACATTTAGATAACAATGCATGCTCGGTCTATTTATCGGTCTATTTATAGGTCACCTACGTAGTCAAGATAATATAATATAGATATAACCTACGATCAGCTAACTAGCCTTATTTCCGAAGTCTATTATTTAATACATGTACGTGAATGAATCGATAGTCAGCTAAACGGAGAAAAACTCATACTCGTACCCCTAACATAAATGCAGGTTCATGGCTTGGATCAAGGACCCTCGAATCGCTCCCGATGTGTGCCCAAGCCACTACTAATGCATCTACCGTTTAGCTTGACATTGATTAGTATTAAGCAAACCAAGTTAAATCTAAGAATAAGATTTCCAAAGAATTTACTTAAACAGTTTTCCAAATTGATTTTCGCACTATTTATAGTTTCAATTTGAAAAAGTACTGTTGTTCGAAATTTGAATTTATCGTCTGCCAAAAACGGCTAAAAATAGTGGAAGCGTTATCGCATCTTCGTTTTGCCAAATTGTTCGTCGACAAGTACTAATTGGCAATATTGTTTCTTAGTTGAATTTTATAAACATAATGATGATAATTAATTTTAAATTGTTTTTAATTCATAATCAATAAACAATAATTCGATGTTAATTCTGTTAACTGACTAATCATCTGATCTTCTCTTCTTAGCAGCATTATGCTTTGGATTATGCTACAATTTCTCATCTTTGACAACACCCCATACAAAGACGTCTATCAGCCCGAGATGTTGGAGGTCACTCAATCGCTCAAGAGTGAAGGAAATGTACGCCTGAATCCTTGCGGCCGGCACAGTTTCAATTTTCAAGTCAACATTATTTGTAGCCGTAAGTTTAACTGGTGTTTTGCCTGAATTTAAACAGCCAAGTTGAGGAAATTCCAGGAAAAATTATGAGATTTGTGGTGAATATTATAAACAATATAAATTTTACGGCCGAAAAACGGCTTCAATACTTTCAAGCCGGCAGATGCCTTTAGTATCTTGGCCACAAGTAACAATTAAATTTGTACCGGCTGCGCGCCGCGCCAGCCATATTGATTGCTTTCGCTTACTTTGTTTACTGAATACATACTTATGAGTCACCCTATAGATTTCTATATTGACTAAATTTTGTTAAATATAATAATATACTTGTCCTTGGCTATTTGCTTCTATTGAATTTGATAGCTATAGGGCCCGGCGGTATGAAAATGTTGGAAGTCGGTTCGGTATGGTATCACTCAAAATACCGCGGTATCGGTATGACAATGCATATATATATACTATATGAAAAAACATTAAGATCTAAATAATAGTGTCAGGCACTTGCTGCATAAAACAACTAAAAACAATAATAGATACATTAGTAAACAGTACCGTAAGTCTTCGATTCTGTAAACTTCTTACCAAATTCGGTGTTAGGGTATATTTTAGAATGGCTAAATGCAGATTTGATAATTGTAGTTAAATTATGTTTGTTAAGTGAATGGATAAGGTATGTGGAGAGGACACACTTATTGTGGCATGGCAGATGCGCTTATACACTCTGCATACCTTTAACTTAACTTTCAAAGTTTGGGGGGGGGNGCAGCTTCTACATGGGGGCGGCTTATGCACGAGGATTTACAGTAATTACTAGGTTGATATTTTTACCTAAAAAATGCAAACTTTCACCTTATAAAATTGAAATTATTTACTTAAAAACCCATTTTTACACATTCTTTTAAAATTTGAAATTACTATGGTCTAATTGTTTTTACATATTTATTTCAGCATTACAAAGTTAATATTAAAGACGAAAATAAAATATCAATTGTATGACATTTTTCGGAGTTCCATTGTAAAAGGGAATTGATTTCGAAATTTTGAGTTTATTGATTTATGATAGGTCCAGTAATTACAAATGTGCATGAATTTTATTGAAAATTAGGCTCTGACAAAGAGAATAGAATTTTTATCTACACCATGAAGCATGTTTAACAGCAAAATGCAAGAGGTGCAACCTTACAGAAATGTTACATATCACCAATTTATTAAAACTGCAATTGATCTTTTGACCTTGAACATAAATGAAAACGATTTAAGTTTCATAATCACGACAATCGCATTAAAAGAAATCAATGCACTGAATGGGCACATTATAAAATCTGATTTTTTTTGAAGAAATTCTCTATAAAGGTATTTTTGATAAAATTTGGTCGCTAATCGGTCATATAATTGTAACTGCATTAATAGTAGACCTTTCTTATTAAGACATTTCCTGAGTTTTCCAGCACTATATATTCTAGACTTTGTACACAAATACTGAAGGTTTTCATAGTGCAAATATTGACCCGAGGTGTTACATACAATACACATACTTTTAAATAAAATAACGATCAATTTTTTAGGCAAGATACCGCGGTATCGGTATTTTTAGGTATTGTCAAAATACCGCGGTAGCGGTTTCGATGGCGATGTACTGCCGGGCCCTAGATAGTTAGTGAAACATCGGCATAGTAAGGCGTGTGTAGATCAAAATTTTAAGAAGAATATTTTTTATTGACGGCATGCGATAGTTTCAATAGACTATAGACTATCTTATGTTATTTCATATCTTGTTCAAATATTATATGCATGAATTTTCCTCACAATAATAGTGAATATCTTTTACTTATATCTATTTTAGATTACTTGACTAGTAAAAAGCGAAACTTAAATTACTATGTAAAGCTAAGTATTTCAAATGAATTATTGCACAAGGAAATTTCACTTCAATTTGTTTTCCAAGTCTACTGCAAGATTTTCAACATCTTTTAAGTGATTTGCTATTTTTGATACACCATTTCTAAGTTCATTTTGAAGTTTTTCTTTTTCACTGTTTCCGGAATTCAAACGTTCTTTTAAACTCTTAATCTCAGCTTGTAATTCCTCTTTTTCGTTCTAAAAAACAAGCATTAAAAATATAAGACATTGAGGGTAAAAACTTGCCTCTGATATTTGCAGACTCTTTTGGTACTGAACTAGTTTATCTTGCGCTTCTGCTAATTTCTAAATGAAAAAATGCAAAATACATTGTAACTAATGAGAAAGACAGCTTATATATTACAAAGATTTGAAATTGACAAACTTGAAAGAGATGAAGCTATCTATCTAAAATTGGGGTAGAAGATTAAAATCATTAAATTTTTTTCTTTACTTTTGTATTTTCATATAGTTAGGCTGTGCTTATTTATATCTAATTGCAAAAATATCCAGCAAAAATGATTAAAATTTTGAAGATAACGCTATTTTGGATTTTTTTAAGAAACACAGCCGCCTGGAACTTATTTAAACGATAAAAAGAACATGATATGTATAGAACTTCTAATAAAGACATGTGTACAGTACTAAGAACTACTTGTGAATGACAATCAATAAACATTGCTAATCATATGGACCACATATTTAATCACATCTTTAAGAGCCTACTAATGCTTGAAGCATGATCCAAAAATTCTGAGACAGCTTTGATGTTCGGTTTGCAACAAGGTTTAAATTTATAAAAATATCTTTCTAAATTAAAAGAAGTAACGTAGTGCAGGTATTGTGGATAAAGGCGTTCCTCATTTCTCAGGATAAAAAATCTATTTTAATGATATGCGATCGTATATCATTTGCTATATTATAAAACATTTGCTTACTATTTGAAATTGAAGATTTCAGCAACTTTAAAAAACATGTTTAAAAAATAGGAAATGTTCTGTTAGGCACTCAATTGGCTAAGATTCCTACATAAAATAGAACTCGTTAAAGTTATAATGTTCCTTAACGTATGATATCGAAAGCGTGTTGATATATTAAGTGAAAAAACCTAACATATCTAGACAGTCCTTGACTGAATTCTAATTTGCATTGAAAAAAAGAAAGTTCTCCGAGCCTGATTCTGTACGAAATTTTGGATAGATGCTTGGCCGAATATGTTCGGATATTTAGTAGAGTACATTATATTTATTTTCAAGGTACCCCAATTTTACTGTCATATAACGACCATTTTCTAATAGGTTCCTGTGAGTTACATATATATATATATTGTGGCATCGGTATGAAATCAGCGAGCAATCCTACTAATCTATATATTGAGGGTTTCGAGTTGAAGCATGGATTTATCCGTACTGCAAATTAATAACTAACTCCTCCTGTTATAATACCCTATCCTAATAAAAAGTTAAAAGTCAACAGGAGATCCGGTAAGTGAAGAGTGGCCACACTGGGCCGACCCGATACAGATAACGTTAAGAAAGAACCGTATAAGACTAGAGCCATATTTAAGATAAAGAAGCTCTAACTCTTGGGTCCAGTTCGTGCAATTTAGGTGATATCAATAATAACGAATTTTAATAATGAATGAAATGCATAACAACAAAAACCCCTAACCGTACACCTAGCCCTAAGTTAAAGCGACATGCCAGCCAAGCTGTCCCCCGTCTGGGTACCCTTTAACTATGCAAACGAATTTAGAAAAAAATAACTAAACAACAAATCGATTCTTCAGCATTACGGGCAGAAATTAAAGAAAAGAAAATGCAATTCAAACAAATATCGAGCTGATTTCGAATGCTCGAAATGTAGAATTGAGTTTTCCGACCTTAAATAGAGTTCGAATACTGATAAATTGAAATCACTTTTGAAGGAGATACTAGGAACCGAGTCAGTGAATTAAAATAAATGAAAATGTAAGCTTCTTACTCTGATATCCTTCCGGAATTCCACAAAATTGATCAGCTTGTGTTTCCTATGACATAAATAAGATGAACGATCTCATACTTCAGGATCAGTGAAATTGTTCTACTCAGTCTTAAGAAAGACATATTGCATTGATGAAATTATCTCTGTTGAAAAAGCAATGAAAAAGGCAAATTTCAAATGCATAGGGCTTAGATGGTATCTTAGGACTTGCTCTGTGAATGTTACGAAATCTTCTGGCTTTTACTGTGTACCTTACCTACATAATTTAATTATATGTACTGTTAACCCTAAGTTATGTATGTTTTTTCCTTTTTTGTGTTTAAATTTAAAAAAATGTTTCACTTTGTTTATAGTTTTTCATTTTTGTGGAAGCTTGGTTTTTTCATAAGAAGACCTAGGTCTCCCTGTGACTATGTCCCTGCTTAAAACATTAAAATATGCTTATGCTAGCAAGATATTTAGTGTTTTACATTTTGACACCACTGGATATTCTAATTATATAACACTACAGTTTATCCTAGTGTCAAGTTTTATCTAAATATTCTATTCACTGATTATAATTATTATTATAGAAATATAGACTTAAAAGTTGAGTAAACTTTAGTTAATAAAATGTAGCTTTTTAAGGTATTTTAAAATTCCTTTCGAATATAATTAAAATAATAAATAATAGTAAAAATAGTACAATGTTTTTTCTTTCAAGTTCCTCTTCAAGTTCTTGAATTCGAGCTTTCAATGCATTAAGGTTGGGTAGGCCTGAGCTTGCGTCTGACATTTTGTCTTCCAATTCAGCTATCTAAATTGTTAATATTGCAAGTACCTTCAATTTCTGTATAAGCTAATTACACACATAATTGTCGGAGTAGCAATTCACATTATTTAACTAGTAATTAACCTTAAACAGCCTGGAGATTTTTCAGAAATTTCAAACGCTTAATGCTCAAAAACTATTAACGCTATACTCGGCCTCACAACCTTTAAATATGCGCACGACAGCTAAGAGATATCCTTGCACGTATCAAAAAAACGTTCAAAGTTCTTTGTTGCCTCTATGGGTTAAAAACCTCTTAAATACATGATCATTAGGAATGGAAAGAATTTATATCTTTTTCAGACATTCGAAATTTTCAATGAAAAGACTGTTAATCTGTTCAACAACTTCAGCCACAGTAATACGCTTTAATAGAAATTCTCAACATTGTAATAAGGCATGTTACCAGAAGAGCTGACCATGTTTCATGATTTTCAAATTTGCTAATAGGTTTGGAGGAAATTCTTTACAAATGTGGAAAAACCGTTTGTACTTTAAAAAGGTTTACAAGGGTTTGAACTAAATTTCCTGTTATATTAGGTATATTACAGTTGCTTCCTAACGAGTTGGAGCTATTATCATTTTTCAACAAGGGTTTTTTACTAGAAATAGTGTACTGCAGTGTTGCAGTGTTGCAAATTTTATTAGCCCGACCCGGCCCGTCTCAATGCACGAATTTTAAAGCCCGGCCTGGCTCGTGATGCTTTTATATTTCAACCATAGGAATTAAAAAAACAATGTTCAAAAAAATTTAATACAGGCTTTCGCCGCTGAGTTTAAAAGTTCTATTTGACTGACATGTTCAGGATCCAGTCTGTTTCGTTTTTCTGTGAGAATGTTGCCAGCGTCTGAAAAATCTCGTTCGCTTTGTGCAAACCCACCTTGAATGGGAAGTATCTGACGGGCTTTTTTTATAATTGGGGAAAAGTGCTATGGTATTGGCGCCAAAACACAAGTGGATTTCGTGGATCATCTGAACTGATTGGGGATGATCTGTAAGCCACAATTTCATTCTTTAATTCTTCATTGGCTGCTAATACTGTAGTTGGCTGTCCTGCATCAAAAAAATCACTGAATAAATCTTCCTCGTTATTTGTTATTCTGATAACCTCGCAACATCTGGCAAATTTAACCCCCCGTCAAATTTCAAGTATTAGTGAAAACCATAATTAGGCCCGTTAAAATCACAATTTATGGCCCAGCCCGGCCCGTTTAT
>CABFPE010000271.1:934585-945763 GCA_900660155.1 Hofstenia miamia | reverse complement strand
ATATGAGAAATATTATGATTACGAAGTCAGTATAAAATAAAATGGAGGAGGTCGATAAAAAATGACTGTCACAATGAATTCTAATAAGTACTTTGCCTCTGTTTTACTTACTGATACTCCAATATTCAATTTCATGTTAAGAAATTGAGCATTTTCTAAAATTTACAAGAATATTTTGGTGTTAATTTCACTTACAAAAATACTATTAAATCCAAGAATGTGTCTGCTTAACATGTAATTACAAATATTCGAAAAAAATATTTTCGAGCAATACATATTTTGGTAGTTTCTGAAAAGCAGAAAATTGTAGTAAACATTCTTTTCTATTTATCGCAAAGGACAGCATATTGGAACATGCCATCAGTGCATAGCACTATTGTATTAGTTGTCAATATGTTGCAGGAACAACATTGGATTAGCATATTAGCAGATGCTACAGACCCCGCGCTTATAAAAAAATTAAAATTTCATGTCTTGAAATGCATTTTAAGGTTTAATTTTTCAATTTTAATGATAAAGAGGCCCCTCGATTGTGTTTGATAATTAATATCATACTTTTAAAATGACTGTTCTCTCTTCTATTCATTACTGTTTAATTTTAGTTTTTTTGTAATAACTTTCTTTAGAATTATTTGTTTTTTTTGAAAACTGATTTCGCATTACTTTTTCCTTCTAAGACTATTACTCGATAATTTTGTGAAATTGCTTCTTCTTTGCATTTTTAAGTAGAATTTCAAAGCCCTTTTCAAACTATTTTTCACACTTTCAATTTGTTTCCACCTAAAAATCTATTAAATTAATTCAATTTGCAGATGACACTATTACATATGTACATAAAACATAAAGATTTTAGAAGAATACTTAGTTAGTTTTTTTTCAACAGAATAAGATGAAATTGAATACTAAAAAAATTGTATTTATGATTATATAAAATATAAGTGGAAAAATGGAATTTTTAGAATCAATATTTGTCGAAGAAAGCATTACTTTTTCAATGAATATAATTAAACATCTTGGTGTTTTAACTAACCATAAACTCAAATTTATACATCAGATCAATGCAATTTACAAACTCAGATTCAACAAATCATACCAATGAAATTGAAGATTTTATTACTAAGATCTCCTATGCTATCACACTTTTCGTATTCACCTTTTATATTTACTAATCGAACTAATAAATATTCAAAAACTTGAAAAAGTCTTTAATTGGGCAGCTAATACAATATGATCAAGAAAAGCATAATATAAATGCACTGGAATACTTATTTAAATTTTAATTGCCTCTCACTGTTTTAGAAAAGATTTTCACTAGAATTAAACATTAAAAAATTAAGACTTATCACGAAACTTAAAATAGGAGAAAAATCGTTTACCAATCTTACAATTGATTCAAAAAAACTTCACCCAGATATGAAGGAAGAATCAGAATTCAACAAACTTAAATAATCTATTAGAATTTCATTAAAAAATAATCCGATTATTTGGCATGAAAAATTGAAAACCAAAAACTTAGATCTTAACGTACAATAAACAGCATAATAATAAAGTTTGTTAATCCAAGTAAATGTATATACTTTTATAATTTTAGTTCTTTATTAGTGTTAAACCACTTTATTTTAAAAACAAAAAATTAATTAATAAAAATTCTAATTCTTAAGCAAATGTCCCCTATTTGACACTTCAACATTTGTCTAAATAATTTCTATTCCACTGTCTAGACAAAATTTATTTAAATATTTTGAAAGCTCGCAATCAAAGGCCTATAAGACTTACTTGAGAAAATTCCATAAGCAATAAAAAAGCCCTTTATCTTAGAAATACAAAGAGTATTTGATGCTATGTTAGAATTTCCTATTGAATCATTACAAAATTACTAAATCATAATTTGTTCATCTATATTAAATTTTAAACCAATAAGTATTTCACAATGATCAAAATTAAAATATTTGATTTTAATAAAGAATTAAAATTTTGCTTAAATACAGCACAACCCGATGATGTTGAAATTGCTTTTCATTGTTTAAACTAACGCAAAGAATTTGGCAAATTGTTGAATCTAACCATCAGGAATGCTTAAACAAAATTACGCTGATATCATTATTTTATATTGTGTTGATTTACTACTCTTATGCATATTTAAGACGCATACTTTATCACAAGGCAATGCAAAATAAGTTTACTCAATTACTTTAAATCATGCCAATAATTTAGCAGTTTAGCGATATGAATTGGTAGAAAATATTACGTAGGTGCCAACAGGAGCGGATACAGAAATGTTCTGCAAGGCTCAAGGTTAAATAACATGCCAAGTTGGGTACTTAGTAGTATTTTATTGCGCCATTTTGATGAATTTTTCTTATTTTAGAAAGTTTAGTCGATGCGCGGGCCTTAAAAAAAATTGCACTTTTCAGCCAAATTAGCGTTGACATTGCAATCATGTTAAAAATCATGAGTAAAATAAGTTACTATTTCTCATGTTATAAGACTGTATTCAAGGTTTTGAATTGACCTCAGAGCACAATATTTTCATTTACAGTCTTTGTAGATTCGAATAACACTATATATTTTGTAATAGTTTTAAAGATGTTTACAAGTAACTAATGTTTTTTAAGTTTTCATTTAGAAAAAAATAGTATGTAGATTAATTCAGAGGATGGTCAAATCAGTAATTGCATTAGTATTCATGGTGAAGCTAACATTCCAAGTGAAATAATTTATTGATTCTTGTACAATTTAGGCCCGTTGAATTTGATTGATGTCCCGTCTCACTGCCAATTTCATGAATTTTCTTATCCAATGGATAATTTCTATTTTACCCAAAATCTCAAGCACTATTAATAAAAATTTTGAAAGTGATTTTTACAATTCCTTCAATTATGATTCTATTTCCACTGAAATATTTAGCTCTCGTCTCAAATTTTTGCGACTTGATAGTCGCTCAGAATTTTATTAGGACTTTTTTGGTTTACCAATATTATTGGGACTTTTATTTTTTATTATAAATTTCTGGAAATTTCATCAATCAAGGCTGAGAAAAATATATTTGCATAAATTTTTATTAATAGATAAACGTAAAATTCATTGAAGGCTTTTTATTTGTGGTAAAAAGTCTTTGTTTTTTGGTATAAATCCTATTTACAACTTAGACATAGCAAAATATTTGTAGATATGTGTAATATTTTGCAAATATTGTACTCAGAATTAAATAAATAAAATTCTTTGAATAAAATAATCGAATCTGTCACAAAGGAAATTAAATAGACCAAATTCTTTTGAATTTATGAAAAATCGATAATTTAATTGAGACTTTGAGTGCTTTTTAATATTTATATATGGGAACTTTTATTGAAAAGTAATTAAGACTTCAATATATTTTTGCCAAAAATAACTATAATTTCTAATGCATAAGAATTGATAAAAATAGTTTTAGGGAAATGGAATTTTAAATACTTCAGCCAAAATTTAATATGAAGGCGCAGTATGAATCTAGCATATGTTGACAATATACCAATCGTTATCTAGCACATGCAGTCATATTGCATATTCCAGATAACTGCTAACAACAGGAAGAGACGAATCGAATATTTTAAATTCAAAACTTTACTGTATCTATTTTGCAAACCTTCTCAATCAAACAAATTTTCTTCAAAACTTTACCAAGGTCTACATTCTTTTTTATTTTAATGCAAAGTAGTTAGTTAATTTTTGTTACCCTATTAGAAATACGGTGTCATATATTACGTCAGAAATTAGGGAATTCATTAATTATAATTTGTTTAATGCTTTTCTTATCAATATCTTTCATTTTTACTTCTGTTTTTATCTGTTTACTAAGAGGAAGGTAAAGGGGTATGATTCGTAATTCCGAACTAGTTTTTCAAACTTGAGATTCTAATCCCAGAAATTTTTCAGTTTCGGGATATCCAGAGATTATATAGAAAGTACTATTTAAGAGAGTCTGACATCAAATTTTAAAACTGCATCCAAATATATTGTAGTTTTTACCAGGCTAAAAATATTTTTTAAGCACAAAAGTAGCTGTACATTATTAGGTTCTATAGCCCTGTTTTAATTAATGTCCTAACCCATAAATGCTTTTAAAATGTATTCATACATTAGCTAGCTGACAGACTTTTACTTTGCAGATAATATAATTGGCGCGTCTGGAAAGGCTTATAAATTTCAGTGTCAATCATTTAAAGTTTGAAATTTATGTATAACTGCAACTTTAAGAGAATCACATATCATTGAGTTAATATTTTCTAGGTGCAGCATCGGTATACCGAAGCTTGCAAATCGTAAAGCTCTACCTCTGCTATTGCTTGCATTCACAGGAAATGGCAAGTGTCATTTCGAGGTAGCAGAACCTGGAAAAATTATAACAAGTGAAAGTTGTGTGCGCTTTGCCAATGAGGAAGGTAAAAATTGGCGAAAGTTGTGTTTTAAACAAACAAAATTGCATCGCTGCCGTGGTTTAAACAAGTTCCTGAAGATCGATTCAAGAATGAACTGAATATAATCTATATGTATTGTAAAGTTGTTATTTAATGCAATGTTGAGCACATAACTTGGAAATAATGTTATTCTGTTTTAGGGAGTTTTTGTTTATTTTTTATGAAAAAAAAGACTTTCTGGACACGCCAAATATTTTTGGGGAAACATTATTGTACGAATATTAGTCCTATGTCCTAACGACTAACCCAGTCTGCATCATATTTTAGGTATTTGTTATTTGATAAGACTTTCTGTTAATCCACTTCTGAAATCATTTTTTCTATTTGAGCCTACTTGAATTTGACGGGTTGGTTGTCTTGAACACGGAAGAAATTTCACTATTTACCAGTTGAAAAAAATTCAAAGTTAAGAGTAACACAATAAGCCTCTTAGTTAAAGAATTTTTGCAGTTTTTCAAACTTTTAAATCCGTAAAAATCAAGGGATACATTATACCGCAATTACAGCCCTTTATTGGATGGAATTTCATTAAAAAGTTTCAATATCTCATTATATGATTTCTTAACCTGAGGAAGATCCCATTAAATTTGGAAACTGATTGGGATCGTCGTCTGGACACAAAAACAAAAATTATTTTTTGTCATATTCATTTTGTTTCACATTATGATGGTAAATTGAATTGATTTACTTATTTGAAAATGTTTAAGTTGTGGTTATTTTGTGAAATAGTACCAGTAAAACAAGTTAATCTCCTTAGGTGATGTTTCCCTTCTCAAATGATTTTCTGCATAAAAATATTTAGTTTTTCATTACTGCAATCGTTTTATTGTTAAATAACATATTCCTAGCAGGTAGAATGACAGTAGTTGTTGGTCTTAAAGTATATGTACGAAAATTGGTAAATTTAACATAGTTTTCAACTAATTATTAAAGAAGTGATTTCTCGAAACTTTCAACTTCGTATTTCGCAAAGGCTTTATATAATCCTTTGTATTAACATTAAATGCATGGAGCTGCTATTTAAAAAGTAATATTTTTAGCTATGTTCCTCACATCTTCACACGTCAATTTTCAGAAGTAGAATAAAATACTCTACTATTCTTTTCTTGTGCTTTAGTTATTCAGTTAAAAACTGTTGAAATTCATCTTCTCTTCTTGTTGGAATATGTTCTTAATCAATTTATTGTATTTGAAAATCAGGTTTCAAAGCTACCAAGTTAACGCTTTAAATAAATATTTACAGTTTTCCTAAAAGATAATTTGTTCTCTATCCGCCTAAAGGACGTGAGAAAGGATTGTTGCTTCAGTAAATAAAATATAATACATCATTTGTAAACAACATTTTTACACAAAATCATTTTGTGCTAAGATCTTTGTCTATAGTCAATAGACCCTCAATTATTCAAGCAAATTCACATCAGTTGTTGCGATTGATCCACAACCCAACTCCACCCGACTCATGGGTCAGAAATTCATATTGTGACTAAAATGATTTTCGTGTATGCATATATGGTATTAATGCATCAAAATTGAAAAATTTTATTGTTTTTGAATTTCATGAATTTTATTTTGTAATGCTACACAATTTTTGATTAAGAATTCTCGAATTTCTTAGCCAAGACACAAACTACTTGTGAGGCAGAACAGATCGGGTAGATTTTTTGGTTAGCAATGCTAATAAAATCAATAATAGATGACATTGGAATTATTAACAACTTAGTGTGAATATGATTGAATATTTAAAAGTTTATTAAGTTGTTGTGGTTTGAATCAAATGATAAATGATATTTGACTTACTAAATCATCAGATCCGTTTTCGTCCCTTAAGCGGACAATTAATGACTTCTATTTTATAATCTGTATATCCATACTTAGACGATTCAAAGACAGTTTGGTGTTATGAGGTCTATACTTACAAAGTAGCGCTCATATTGTATCCAAAATAGCTCTAGAGAAAAAAACTGGAAAATGTTGTCAAATAATTCCCTTGATAATCGCAATTCACTGTAGGATACAATTGGCTATAAGCAATTTAAAAATAATTTGCTTAGTAGGTATTCTACAATTGGTTTTTAAAACAAATCTAATAATATAATAACACAACGTGAACGACAGAAAAAAATTGCAATCCATTATTTAATATTGGTTATTTGCATGATGTAGTTTGTAGATATTTTAAAATTGTAATATAATAATAATAATAATAATATTTATTTCAAACTTTTTCTTGAAACATTTTGTTTCAGTAATACAAAAAATCTAAAAAACGTGATTAGCATGCACAATTTTCCTTTAAAATGACAATATCAGTAAGTCAATTTAAAGAGATATATCTAAACCTGCTATATGCAAAAGATATCATTGGTTGACAGTTCGGACGTGAAGAAACTAAAATTCAAGATTTTTTCAAAATTTTGTTGTACAGTAAATGAAACATTATTACAATATAAAATGACTGAACAAATCTAGACAATGTTCACTGCTATATTTGTTACCAAATATATCCATTATTCGAGTGAATGGGAAATGTGAAAAGATTTTAGTAGATAACCAATCATATAAATTACGATAAAAACCTTCATTATCTCTAGTCACAATTGACAAAGTATTCCGAAATGCTTTTCACACCCACACATAATTTATTTTGAAGAAATATTATTTACATTTAAATTTATTTTTTCCATTTAATACTCGAAGATTTGAGTATTTTAGTCATTCAGCCAAATTTTGGTAAGCGAAGCTAACTCAAGTTTGCAAAAAATAGGAAAATATTTTAAATATTGTAGCATTGAAGCTTATTGGAGATCTCAAGAAATCGAAGTATTGTTAACCTTGTAATTGCTTAAGAAGATTATCTTGTTATGTTAAACAATGTTATGCTTAAATTCTTTCAATTTCATTGTATACAAACTATGCGAATACTTTACTCAAAATTTTAAAAGCTATATAATTTTGTGTTAGAAATTGAATGAAGATTTTCAATATCTATTCATAAAGCGCTTTCTAAAAATATTTAAATCATATTTTTCTGCAAAACTGAAAGCAAAGTATGTGCTATGACTTGGAACATAACTTCAAATTCAACATCTATGAACTGCGCAGCTAATCTAATAATTAATACGATTAACCAAAGAAATGTTGAAAATATACAATTATTAATTCATTAATTTATACTAACATATGGAAATTGCTTACGATGTCCAATTGACATAATTGACTTCGTAATGAAAGTATATGTATTTGGAATATAAAGAAATTTTATTTCAGTAGTGCACTATGCACTTAAAAATTATTCATGGTTAATTTGTGTTGAAATCTCAAGTTATTTACAATAAAGTTTACAATAGAGACGAAATTCAGACATCTGATGTTACACATTTGCTGTTATTGAAAATTTCAAAGCAATCGTGAATGCGGAAATGTTCGAATGTTAAAATTTCTTCAATGTCAATGTATTATCGAATATTGACTAATGTTTCAGTCCGAATACTCGAATAGTTTGTTTGTGTTTTTAATCTTAAGCACTCTGGCGTCCTTATGATAGGACAAACGCTTTTTTTTCACATTTACAAATAATTTTTACGAAGCCTGTTAGGAAATGTGTAAGTCTTGGGACATGGGGAACACATTTTATGTAATGCTGAAAATTTCTACTAAAGCTGATTGCTGTGGCTGAAATAATTGAAAAAATTAACTATTTTTTTAAACATTCTAGCTTTTGATTTAAATTCTCACCATACTTAATGTTTATAATTTTATTTTGTACATATCTGACAATATATCCATGTGTACTAATCACGTTACACTATGAGAGGTAATTATAATTATAATAATCAAAATATTGTTTTTGTATTGCAAGATTATGCTAAATTTGAATGGATCAGCTGCAGTAGTTTACCTAAACTCCTGTGCATATAGATCGTTTGTTGACATGGATAGGAAAATATTCGATACATTGCAACCTGAATGTACAAGTACAGCAGCATTTATAATTAACGTGCTCTCACCAAGAGATTCCTTAGTAATGTAATGTCATTTGCGCAGGGGTGACTATGGGTGGTTGGAATACTTTCATTTCGACTCTTTCCTAGTGTGAATGAATATCATGCATGCCAATCGTTGCTCACATTTACTTAGTAAATTCATTGTATACTTTCTAGATTAAATGATAAAAAGTTATTGACTTTTGAATAATGCATTAGAACTCTTCGAATGAAATATCTCTTTATTAGCAATTAACGATTTTCAAAGACTAATATAATTTATACATTCATTCTCAATCCAAACTGGATTTTCTATGTGTATATATTTATTACTAGCGTCAAATTATATATTTTTCAATGCATTTGCGAAAAATTTCAATAAGAGTCGTGGTAATTAATTTGAAGTAGAAAAGGCTAATGCTCTTTAGATGAACATTTACTATAAATTTATACTCACCATCATCGAGCAAACATCAATAATTTTAAGATCATTATGAAAACACCTAATACTAAGATTTCTGAAGCCCTAATTATTAAGAACTCAAATAAACAAAGACTAAGGAATAAGCATATCTTTTAGTGTATGCATATTTAACCAAAATAAATGTAGTGAATTGTAAATTATATTACCACAAAATTTGTATTGACGATGATTCTAAATCGAAAACCGGTCGCATATCATAAATCTGAGCACAATAGTATCAGTATATATATATATATATATATATATATATATATATATTTGTCCTTTTATATATGCCTGGTAAGTATATTTGGGTATTTTGACATAAATGAGTATTTTAGAAAATAGGTGGATTGGCATATGGTATTGCTGAAACAGTCATGCTTGTCTAGTTAATACTTTATGCATTTATTATTGATGTAATTTGTGAATGCAAAATAATTCTATTACAAAATATAAATATGTTAGAATAGAAATTTAATCTCACTTATACTATTACGCTAAGCAAAAATTTATTTTATTATTGATTTTTTATGCAAGTATTTTTAAAGTAATTTAATAATTTTACTATTAACTTAGGAAAATCTTAAATAAAAAATAATAGCATTTTAACAGGAAATTGGAATCAAATATTTGAACCCCGGATATCCACGCCATGGTCTAAAATATGCCTCTTCAATTTGATTTGGATAATAATATCTCAACAGGAAAAATATTGAATATATAAATAGGTAAGGGCAGCAAATTTGAAATCTGCGATATCAAGATTTCTTCAAAATTCGTCAAGTATACAGAAACTTATATTGCCATTATTATCAATTAAGTACAGAATAATTTTGTGTAAACAATTATTAAATGCAATCTAAGTTGAATAAACATTCATGACTATTATTTTTTTTGCAGTATGTTGTGTTATCATTGATAAAACAACACTTAAAAAGACTATATTAATTATGGAATCAAAGAAAACTTCTTATGTATCGCAATATTACTATGTATTAAATTTTTCTAGCAGTTGCTTCTTAGGTCGCAGAGAAAATACAGTCCAGTACCTATATAAAATACAGCGATATATTAATATGATACTTTACAGAAAATGCAGTTTGAAATGTATATTTTGTGGGGGCTACACTGCTGAATCTTTGAACTGGAGAAGTACGTTAGTTTTGAGTTATAGTTGCCCTCAATCCATAATGCCACATTTTTTCAAGTATTTTCGGAAGTTCTTGATATTTCTTTTGGCAATGTTTCTGAGGTTTACTCTGAATTATAGCCCAGAGATTTTCCATAGAGTTGCATTCCGGACTCCATCCAACACATTCGAGGTTCCAAATGTCGACTGCTTCTTTTCATATTGGAACCTATGCTGATCTAATACAAGAATCGCCAGAACCTTGGGTATAAAGACAAATGCATTTTCTCACTTCTTCAAGGAAATAATGCATCCCAATCCTAACCCCTTTTTTAGGAAAAACATCTTAAATGAAAACTCGGGTCCATGTTTCAAAGAGGGTCTCATGCATTGAGGAATTAATCGTTTAACACAGAAAATTCTCACTTTCTCATAACTGCTGAATGAAACACTTTTCTTGAAAAATGTAGTTTAAGTACATGCGCTTCTCCTAAATCAACCCAATCTTTGAAAAAGATGTCACTAATTGTTTAGGTATTGCTATAAACTTACCCTAGTAAAAGTTTTTTATAAAACTTGGTGAAAATATTCCAATTTAATGCCAAATTTTTTGATTGTAATTGCAAATCGGTTCTGAGTATTTGGTGATTATTTGCCAAGTATTTTGCAAATTATCCAAAGAATTTTCAAACTCTCCAAGAATTTGCCAAACATTTGGCAAGCTTTCCGAAGATATATTTGCTAAGCCTTCGAAATATTTTTCTTTTATAAATTTATTAAACATTGGCCAATAACACTTAGGAAAGTATTCAATTTCCATCAACCTTAGTTAAAGCAGCACTTGATCAAACTGCGTTCACAGTGTACATCATACAGTATATATAGCAAGCACCGAGAATCAATACGGATCTAGTAAAATTCTAAAGCTATTAACTGCCTAAAAATTACAAAAAATGCACTAACATGCCAGTCAACAACATAATTTCAGGCTAATGCAAGATTACAAATTAAATCCATTTTCCTTGTATAAATTCCGCAATAATTTGCATTGCCACTATCACAATGAAATGACCTTGCGTTCTGTGCATCATTAATATAAAGTTTTTTGAAATAAATATTTTCTAGATATATGTCCCTTATATA
>CABFPE010000271.1:868749-878754 GCA_900660155.1 Hofstenia miamia | reverse complement strand
TGTTTAATTTCTACACAACAAATTAAGAGATTCAATAAAAGTAATCATTTATTTGTTTGTAAGGTTTCCTTCTGTAAAGCCAATATTATGAAAATTGCATTTGTACCAGTTGAATGCATTTGGATATGATGAGGGAGATGGTCAAAATGTTTTTTTGATTGACTTAGTGTAATAAGGTATATTTTGTCATCCAACAAATGAATACTTCTTTAATATAGTAAATGTTGCTGTAAGCATTTCACACAACTCAAAAAACATGTTAGATTTCAAACAAGGCATCATGATTGATAAAACAACCAACTGCATGTTACATGTTTATCAATGTTTGCACATTTTTCACCTTATTTTGTTTATGACTTTCTGTTTCTGCATACATTATGGGGTTTTTCTACCTTTGTTACTTTAATACCTAAATAAGATGACACATTCATTATTCATAGTTGATGATGATTTTTCCATCATTAGATATGATTTCCAATGGTTAATTTTGTAAACTACATGATGCATTTGCCATTCTAAATGTGTAAATGTTTGTAAATTGGTAAACAAAGTTAGTTTATAGTGTATTATTTGCACACAAAAATTTAGAACCATAGTAATTTGATCTTTTAACATTTAAAATGAAAAATCAATTTGAATTTCCTGCTCCAAAACCATTAGCACTTTACATCTCTTGCACATCAAGATGATTACTTAATAAATAAATCTGTTAAAGCGAAAATGTCTTTAATGAAAAACCAAAACCATGTTGACTATGATGTGTAAACTAGAACAAAGAACAAAGAAATTTTGTAAACATCACCACTATTTTAAAAAATAATTCTATTTTACTAATTATTTATTATAAATTTTTTGGTAAATTTATGTTTTCAAGTTAATTATCTTATTAATTTATTTTTGCAATTCATTTCTTGCTAAGAGATTTGAATTATAGGGCTTGACCAAAATCAAATTATTGTTAAATAAGTATCAGGTGCTTTTAATCATTAAAAGATAATGAATTTATCACTGATAATGTTAATATGTGTTCTCTTCCAACATCAAATTAGTTGTTATCTAATGTGAAGGACTTGGTGTTTTTAATGATATGAAAGAAGAAATTCTTTTTTACTGTTTTCACAAACATTTTTTCAATTGTAATTTAGTTTCTTCACACATTGCATTGATAATGTATGTAGTATTTTCATTTGCAAATCAAGTTTCTCTAGAAAATTTTTTTGATGTTATTAATATTTAACATATAAAGCAATCAATTTCCAACTAAAAATTTGCTTAATCATAAAATATTCACTATTGAACTGTAAAAATATCTTACCAAGAGTGGAGAAATTCAACCATCCCCCCAAACCCCCATAATGTATGCAGAAACACAAAGTCATAAACAAAATAAGGTGAAAAATGTGCAAAAGTTGATAAACATGTAACATGCAGTTGGTTGTTTTATCAATCATGATACCTTGTTTGAAATCTAACATGTTTTTTAGTTGTGTGAAATGCTTACAGCAACATTTACTATATTAAAGAAGTATTCATTTGTTGGATAACAAAATATACATTATTACACTAAGGCAATCAAAGGAAAATTTTGAACATCTCCCTCATTATATCCAATTACATTCAACTGGTACAAATGCAATTTTCATAACATTGGCTTTACAGAAGGAAACCTTACAAATGAATAAATGATTAAATTTATTGAATCTCTTAATTTGTTGTGTAGAAATGAAACAGTGTTTTGGGTGAACACGTAATTTTGGATGGGTGAATTAATGCAGTACTATTATGGATACTTAAATGCCCTTTGTATTTCAAAATTCTTAGCAACTTGTCTTTTAATTACCAAGGACTTGGATTTTTTGCATTTTAATAATACAGTATTTACAAACATTTTTTGAGTTTAGAAAGACTAATTCAACATGAAAGCACAGTAATTTTGCAACGGCAAATTAATGCATTACTATTATGGATACATCAGTATACAATAAACTGAATAATATGGATAACAAGTTTGGATGTTGTAATTTCCCATGTCAACTATGAAAAATAAATGGTGATACTTCTGTGAAATTTTCCTAGATGCAGTGAAGCTCTGCACAACAACTTGGTCTGCACAAAAACAGCTCATATACAATATGTTGTGTTTCTCATGTAATTCCTAAGCATTGCAAATATTTATTCCATTTTTTATTTTGGATATTGGTGAAAATGAACTTCTCTTTGTCATGCATATTATCAATGGTATATTTCATATGCTTTAGCAGATATTTCTATCTCATTTTTGAAAATGTATGTCTATTTCATGTGACTATAGTGTTTAAGTTTATCAAAATATTTCTCCAATTTGTATTTGGATATCACTGGAAAATGAGTTTTGCTTCTATCAATTATATTCCTTGTTGCATCATTAAACATTGTCACAACAAACACGTCTTAAGAACTTCATCACTCAGAGTCATTGTGTAATGCATGCTTTTACATTAGTACAATTTATACACAATTGCTAAAGAAATTGGTGTTTTCTACCTTTTACATACATATCCTTGATTAATTTTAATATATGTTGAAATATATGTCTATACAAATGTTATACCCAAGTGTTGGCTTTTACATCTATAAATTATTTTCCTCAATACAGAGCATTGCATGTTTAAACATTTTTACAACAAACATGCTCCAAGTGAAATTTGTCATAAAATATATCAGTTTGCCTAAATCCTAGAAATAAAAAATTCCAACTTCAGTCTGAGCAGATTTTCTAAAAATAAATTTGCTAAATTAAATTTTTCCAAAAGTATTTCGTCACTAGATGGCGTCCAATAAAATTATTTCATTTCAACATGGCAAATAGCCATAGGTGTCATATTGGAACAGGCTAGCACTCTCTTTAACTACTTATATATATATATCCCACTTTTTGCTATGGAAAATGCAAAAACCTTGCAGTATTCCTGTACATCACTTTTAATGATTTTTTTACAAATTCTCATTCTTACCTAAATGCTACTCAATTTTTCCTTTACACCACCATTATTGTTTTGTTGCATAAGCAATCTTGCAATTTCTTGAAGTCTATTTGGTCATCCTTATTGCAAATACCAAAATCTACAAGCCCTTGCTTAATTTCTTTGTCATGATTTAATGAGATCCTTAAACCTAGAAATCAATGCAGACTTGCTATTGCTTAGCTATGCAACAATCAGGACAATAAATGTGGAATTTTCCAAGTTGATCATCCAGTAATTGGTGGTTGGGGAATTTTACTAATACTAGCCTCTCAGAAAATGACTTTCTTGATGGGGAATTGCAGTAGACTTTTTTCAGAAAGGACATCAGTTGTTGACCTTTGACTAAAATGTTGACATGAATTCAATGGTAAATTGAAATTATGAGTTATGCAAATAACATGTATCATTTTGGACATAAACACAAGCATGTGTTGTCCAGCAATATATACTATGCTGTGCAATTTTTTTTCATTATGTTGAGCCTATGCATAAGAAGGAACTTAGGCCATTATTTTGCCAAGGAAATATTTTAATATACCACTAAAATAAACTAAACATGCATTTAGTGGAGGTGCTTAAGATTGATGTCAAATATTTTGCATGCAAATTTCAAATTTCTCAAATCAGATTCTTTTTGAAAAAGATGTTTATGAGAGAACAACTTGAATTGATAAGAAGCATTGTGAGTTTATTATACAACCAAATGCATCACTAAAAACACAAAAAAATATTCAAAGCTTTGCTCAATTATAATTAAGCTACTTTGAAGAGCACCAATTTAAAGAACCTCTGTTCATTGCCATAAGACAAAAGCTACATTTAATATCAAGCTATATTTAATATCATTTGCTAAAGTTCAATTTTTTGTAAGGCTATTACTTTTATGGTGTTTTCTATCTTGATATATTTGGAATCTATTTTGAGAAATTTTGACAACCATTGAGTGACGCATCAGTTTGAGAGAAATGGAAATTGAATAAAGCACAACATTGAGTGGAAGGTGATTTGAATGAAACATATCTTTCAGAAAAACATTTTTGTATTGCATGGAACATATTTTAATAAAACGTTTGAACGACTTGCTTATCAATTGAAAACAATTTTTTTTCGCTTAGCAATTAGAAAAACACTGAGAATATTCTTAAAAAAATACTCAAACTGATTCATAACAAGCCAACAATTCGCCAAAAATCTTTTGCGAAAGAGTTATATACGATGTAAAATTATATGTGAAAACAGTTATGTAGTGGAAATATTTTGTTCTTAAGGGACATAATTTTGAATTAAAAATTACGTATAGAATCATATTTTTCAATCGCAATGTATTTTCTTTACTAATAATTTTGTTTGTGCATTAGAAAAAATGGTTTCGCAATCTTTATAACTTTTTGTAATTTTACAAACTGCAAGTTTAATATTTTAATTATTTCACTATCAATAATAAAATATAATTTTACAATACATAAATAGCCTTAATTATAAATTATAAAAGGTTTGTGTGAGTGCAACGAAAATATCTGCATAAGGCAAAGCGTGTGAATTTGTAAGAGATAACGTATTTAGATATTGTAATTTGGAAATATGGTAGGAGCTGTAGATCAAGGCATAGCTTAATATGAAGATGATTCGATAGAAGAAACGAGCCATTGCTGTTATATTTTAAAAATTATTGCATTTAATTGTCCACTTTTGGATTTGGTCCTTATATTGGTTTAGATTGCAATTGTGTTATTGCTGTAGTTTTCCCTGAATAATTTAGTACTTATGTAATAAAATGCAGTTTTAAATTCGAGCACAAAACAAATTTAAAACATTAGAGATTTTCTTGCAGAATTTATGATACAGATGTAAGAAGCTTAGGGTAGGACTATAGATTGAAATCAAGATTATGAAGGTAGTATTAAAAAATACCAACTCAAGATATTTGAGATGTATTGAGATGGTAAACAGTATATTTAAGATGAGTGAGAGGAATATATGTGAGCAATAAATTCAACGAATAAATAATATCTTGTATAGTATTTATTGACAACTTTGCTTGCCAGACTAGACAATGAAAATCATAATGCATTTCAACGTAGTAGGTGGCTTGTCAATTTTTTATACTTTGATTTCTAACTAAATTTTTTATGCTCGACTAATCCATTTCTATTTTGCTATTTTTTAGTATGTGCACAGTATTATGTATAAATATTCTAGTTTAATTATAATAATGTGGAGGAAACTTTTTGATGTTGATGAATTCAATTCAAAATGCTTAATTTCCTTAAGTAATTAACTTATTGAATGATACTGTTGTTTTATATTTCCAAGATTAGCGTGAAAATGTCAAGTTTCAATTTATTATTTAGAGGTTTTGAGAAAGTCTGAGGTTTAGGTAATTTTAACTTTTTGGAAACTGGGTTCATATTAAATGACAGAATGCATACCCATAGTAGTATAAGGGACAATGTAGAAGAATATAAGATTGATAAAGAAAAAATCGACAAGAGAAGAAATGATGTTTGCGGTAGCAAGGTACAAGCAAATAGGATAAATTTCATGTGAACAAATGTAATGAAGTGGAGATAGTAGATCATTAATAGCAGGATTTGCGAATGTTGAGCATGAAGACTCCTAAAAATGATAAGCTGTAGATATGACGGTGTCAAAAAAAGAAATATTGAAAGTAAGAAAAACGCTTAGATAAGCAAGTATCGATTTTCTAGAGAAAGTAAAAAAATGTGCAAGTTGAATAAAGTTGGAGTAATTTTAACAGATGTTGAATACTAACAACAATAAGTAAATAACGCAAACGGTACGTGGTTGGATTTTATAAGTGGAGAGGTGGCAGTAATGTGAGACTCTGTCAATTTTTAAATTTCCTGACCTAAAATTCAGTCGGATGAAAATCCCTTTATATTATGTTATTGCTGAATATATTCGTTCCCATTGAGTGATTGTTCATATTTTATCAGTTCGTCATAAGTTTATAATTTTCAATGTAAAGAATAAAATAATTATATTTTTCAGTAATTTTAGAATTTAAAATTTTGCAATGGCAACTGTTCAAACGGTTTGTATTATTTTTAGTGTAATGTTTTACAATAATTATATAGCCTTCATCAAACAAAGTGCAGGAAGTTAGAGAAGTAACTCGTATTGAAAGAATTAGCGCCCATTCCCATATCAGAGGACTTGGCTTAGATGATGCATTGGAAGCTAGAGCTGTACGTTGTTTATTATCTGTTTGAGATATCTTTTCACAGTTAAAAATGATTATTTCACAAATGAAAATTACTTTTTATTTAAATGAATTTTGCAATTTTTCCCATAAAAATGTCAGATTTTCAAATTTGACTCTTAGATTCATTAAAATATTATCTTCCAAATGATTGTTCATTGGCAATTAATTTCGAAATGAATTGATTAGGTTACCTCTGACAATTATAATAGAGGTAATAGTTGTTCGCTCGTAGAATCTTGATATCAGTTATTTCAGATACAGCCTAAAATACTAAGCATTCATTAATCACTTTTTGATTATGTGATAGGTTTATTTTTAGTTTAAGGATCATAGATATTGTAGTAGAATTGCGGAAAAGCAATTTTTTTATTTTTTTAGCAACAATTTCATTCCTGCTCCATTTTGATTTTAAATTAGATCATTCTTCAAAGCATACTGCGTGTGTCCTATAGAAAATGCTTGCTCAGTAATTCATTGTTGCAATTATTTGCTTAGGTTTCCCAAGGAATGGTTGGTCAAAAAGCTGCAAGGCGATCTGCTGGTGTCATTTTGGAAATGATCAAAGAAGGCAGAATTGCTGGAAGGGCAGTACTTCTCGCTGGTCAACCAGGCACTGGAAAGACTGCAATTGCAATGGGTATCGTTTTTTGTAAATTTTTATCGTTAAAGTGTGTATGAGTTACGTATTTCAATTTCAATACTGGCGAAATTTGGGCAAGTACATGTGTTTTTTCACACTAATTTATCAACAGCTTTTTCAATCCGGTTGCATAAAAGTGCCCTTTTGAGCATCGTTGACTTTCTTCGTTTTTGACATGGAAGCATTCACAATGTAATTGGCGATTTAAAAAAATTTGTTTACGACTTGTTTCCCTTACAAGATGGTCAGAAATAAAAAATTAAGAATATGATTAACAATAGTAATTAAATTTAATTTGCAATTTCTTAACTTCATAAATTTCATCTATACCAACCAAAGAGTAATAAATAAATCTCCACTTTTACCTATATATCTCCTGTTTTTTTCTCCGAAATTCAATATTGCTTGAGAAAACAAATGTCTTTTCTTTCGCATGTAACCTTTTCTCCATTCTTCTTACATTTTTTTCTGTTTTTACCTCTAATTTAATCGTTTGCGTCATTTGAAATTTCAGACATAATTTGGCCAAAAAATAGATGGAGCAATATCATTTCAAGAGAGGCCCAATTCCTGGAGTTGGGACCTTCTTGAAATGATATAAAAATGATTGCACAAAAAATACATGTTATGAACTAGACTTGGGACTCTTTATCAGGTATAGACAGAGGTTGGGTAAATGAACAAAATTATACTAAAACATTATTTTTGGAAATTTGTGGATTTGGGCCCTTTTCGAACTAATGTATTCAATTGTTTCACAAAGAGTGTGTTAAGCGATTTGTCGGTAAACAAGGGAGTTTGTCATTAAGGTAAGTTATCCAGCAAAAGTTATAGACCTTTATAAATATAGCGGAAAATGGGTGATATAGACATGATGGAGACATAAGTTTCTGTCAAAATATGTAATTCCATAATCACATTTTCCTTTAATACGGAAGCAACTGTGACTTAAATGTGTGATTCATTTCCAAGTAGCTTCAAATTTGCAGTTCGATTTGAGGTCTCTACTTTATAATAATGTCTTTGACAACGTGTTAATTGATATGAAAGATAGGGTAAATGGAGATAGAATCTGCGAACCAAACGAATCCAATAGTAAATATGTATGATGCTGATAATTACATTGACTGAAACAATAAATATAAATTTACGAGGAAAACCATGGTAATATGGACATGAGTATCAATAGCTTTTGTCAGACATGAACAGTGGGGTAGCGCATGCCATAATGCCCAGTTTGCTTATTAAAAAACTGTTTCTTTTCAAAAATGTAAATTGAAATAAAACATGCGTACACGTATAATACTTACAATTTACAAACAATAGAGATATAAAATTGGTAAAAATATCTGATATTGATTATTGAAATATAACATTATTTACAAACAATCAAAAAGTATACATTGGTAAAAAATATAAAGAAAGAATATAAATTGTATACAGTACTGACATGCTTATAATAGTTGATCCATTAAATACTGTTGAAAACAGTCTTTTAAACAAATGTATTTCGGAATGTTATTCTTATAGAGTTTTATGGAAAGTTTGAAAAATAATTTTTGACATTTGTCCATTTACGCTTTCATATCCGACTTTCTACCGAAAAATAGTAAAGCTTACGTTTTGTTTACATATATAAAGCGAAAAATGAACGTTGATAAATTAAACTGTTAAACTTTTTACATGATAAAAATGATATTTTAAAATTTCGCATGTTTCACTAAGTGAAAATTCCTTGCTCACTGTCGAAAGATTTCAGTGCTATGACATTTGTACAATATATTTTAATTTGATCAACAAGCCTTCATTGAATTGATTTTACAAATGAACAGATTATTTTATCATGCCTTGTTGGCAAGTTTCTTCGAATTTCCACACTGCTTGATTATTATACAATCATAATAATTTAGCAGTTTAAATTAATGCTAGTTTGCATTTTACAATGCATATTGGTTTCCATTTTTGAAATTCTAATGTTTATCGATTATTTGTTAATTTAGGTATGGCTCAAGCTTTAGGTGCTGGAACTCCATTTACGGCAATGGCTGGAAGTGAGATATTTTCTTTGGAAATGAGCAAAACAGAAGCGTTGACACAAGCCTTTAGAAAATCGATTGGTATACGAATCAAGTAGGATTTAATTGTTTGTAATAACACTGATTCACATCGGTTTTTGCGATTATTAGATAGTGTCATTCGATCGAATTTTAGAATGAAATTGCATTGCAAAGTTTCAAATTATTCATATCTCCTGCTTTCTTGCGAGCAGTTAACATGCTCATAATGAAATTACTTATTATTTCTTGCAATTTTATACTTGGGTGTTTTAGTGTTTCTTCATCCTTAAGAAGTTTGGAGTGACCCTTTTTTCTATATTGTTTCTATAATGTCTTGTTTACGTATTTTCCATTGTAATTGGCGAGAGAAGTATAATCAATAAAATCGCAGATTGTTGCAGTTAACGTTTGGAAAACATATTGTATCATGTGATATATTTTATGCTTTTTAATATCATTTGAATGAAATTGGAATCTCCCTAATTATAGCTGTTTCTTAATATTAAATTGCGTTTCCTCAAATATAAACGGCTGAAATGCAACTTAATTTCTTTGTTTCACTTCTATGATCCAAGGGTCATTTAGAACGACATTGTGAATTGTTTTATGCTACTTGTTCAATAACTTTGTCTTCAACGCATTCAAATCATAACAAGCTCTTTTTGATGTATTGTAACTTTTCACACCCTATCGAACTTGATTATTAAATTATGTTCTCATTATAACCTAAATGTTAAATTTATCAAGATATTTGAAACTCTTTGTTGATGACATTAACCACATTTTATGCATATAATCAGTTTTATCATCCAACTTTTATTGTCATGCCTTTAATGTATTGTCTCGCTGCATTTTAAGGACCCAATATTGCCCTTATTGCGCTCCTGTTTCTCTATATACACGTTTTCCTTACAGATACAATATATGATAGTGTGTTTTATTATCATATAGTGTACTGATGATATTGCCGTTTAAGTTTCTTTGTTTATTTAAATGGCCTAAAATCTTGAACACACAAAACTTGAATTTTTCTAGTTTATTGACCCGCTTCCATGTGTAAAATTACCAGTGGTAGTC
>CABFPE010000271.1:848905-867749 GCA_900660155.1 Hofstenia miamia | reverse complement strand
TATTTCATTATTTCATGGGAACACAGAAACAATGCATATCAAAAGCTATCACCAGAGATGAAAAGTCATATAAGAAGAGTAGCAAAAACAGAGAGCAGCAACTTACCTATTTTGCTAGATGCACCAGAGAGCACATAAGTTAGGTATAGTGGTTTTTTCTCAATTAGCCTACTTAATACATGTATCAAAATAATTAAGTGCGAACAAATGGTTGGATGACCAAAACTTAGGAAATATATTAATACTATTTTAGATCCAAATTAATGACCAATAATGACTGATAAAGTGACTGTACATGTATTAATTTATAAATGTAAGTTAGGAAGCTGCTCAAAACTAATATATTTAGAGATGCCAATATATTTCAGTAATGGCTGCATGTAATATTAAATGAGCAGCTAGTAACAAGTCAGGTTGCAAACAAATAAAACACTTTTATAAAATGGAGCTTAAGTTGAATTGTGTCATATATTGAGTATGCACTGAGCTAGGATAAGGTACACATAAATAGTATTGATGAGTTGAGGCAGGGAACTCAATCAAATGGAACATCAAAGGAGTTGGTGAAACTGGATGTGGAGATCAGCTTTGGGCAGATGCCCACTATTGATCATTGGAGAAACTGCTGCATGGCTTCATCGCCTAAATAGTGAGCAGTTACATCTAGTTACATTGTTTTAATAGAAACAAAAGCCAAACAGTATCTAATCAGGTGAATCCCTACCCACAAAACTATGACTAGTGTTATACAGTAGCAAGAGATAAATAGTAATGATGACTGGTAGAGGATGTTACAAGAAGACAGGAGACAGAATCTAAATAAAGTAGCTTTCAAATGGGAAAGTAAGCAAGTCTGGAACAGAGCCAAATTATTTCTAAAACTAATAATTGCTTTATAAGCATGTTTGTCAACCAATGACTCTGTTGGAAATTGTCAGAATAAATATGCACTAAAAAATGTGATATTTATGACATAAAAGTGTGGTAAAACTAATAAAGATATGCAATTATATTCCCAAGATATGCATTATAAAAGCTTCATCATATTTGTCAAATATGATTAAACAATCTGAATCAAGGGTTAACTGTTTTCAACAGTCATAGTTGCAGCATAAAAATGCTTTACACCTTAAGAAAACTCTCTCAAACTCACACAATTTTACCAGGCTTGACTGAATGATAATTTTCTCCTTAATGCAGTATTCCTGTACATCACTTTTAATGATTTGTTTGCAAATTCTCATTCTTAACTAAATGCTACTCAATTTTTCCTTTACACCACCAGGAGTGTGTAGCATAAGCCAAAGAATAATGCTGCTAAGAAGAGAAGATCAGATGATCAGTGAGTATTAAGATTGAATTATGATTTATTGATTAAAAACAATTTAAGTTTAATTATCATCATTATTCTTGTAAATGCAACTAAGTAACAAAATAGCAAATTAGTACTTGTTGACAAATAATTTGACTAAATGAAGGGGGCAAAATCACTTCCATTGTTTTTAGCATTTTGGCAGACAAACTAAATTCAAATTTCAAATGACAGGTTCTTTTTGAATTATAGTATAAATAGAGTGGAATTCAATTTGGAAAACTGTTGAAGTAAATTCTTTGGAAATCTTATTCTTAGATTTAACTTGGTTTGCTTATTATTAATTAATGTCAAGCTAAACAGTAAATGCAGTAGTAGTGATTTGGGCACACATTGGGAGTGATTTGAGGGTCCTTGATCCAAGCCATGAACCTGCATTTAGGTTAGGTGTACAAATAGAAGTTTTCCTCCATTTAGCTGACTATCAATTCATTCATTTGCATGTATTAAATAATTGATATCAGAGATAAGGCTGGATAGACTACCATAGGTTATATTTCTATTACATTGTCAATTAGGTGACCTATAAATAGACTGATAAATAGACAGAGCATGTACTGTTATTTAAATGTAAGGTAGGAAGCTGCAAGTGATTATTTACTTTATCTAATTATATTAATTAAAGCCAATAGTTTTCAGTAATGGCTGAAGTAATATTTATTAAGCAGCTAATGACATTGCCAGGTTGTGAAGTATCATAACTACACATTACTAATTGAGTTTAAGTCAGTTACAAACAGCATTGAGAGCAGCACTGAGTTAGGATAGGGAACACATAAGTACTTTGATGTGCTGAGACTTGGAGCTACTCAATTGATGATGGAGACACATGTGGATTGGTTCAGAGGTCAGAATCAGCCAGAGGCCATAGCCAAATCATGGAGAAGAACTGCAATAGTAGTATACCTAAACAGCATCAAGTTACATTAAGTTAAGTAAAGGTTAACAACCTAGTAAACATAGAACTGTTGTAACAATGTTGATTTTGTGGTGTAATGGCATTTAATAGGCATTGAATTGTTTGAGTGGTGTTTATAGTGAGGATTAGTGGTGGTGTATAATTCCATCTAGCAAAAAATATTTAAAAATAGGAATAATTTTAGTATTATGACAGATAAATTTTTTAAAAGCTGCATTTTTATTGATAGTTTGTTGTTTTATTTTGAAAAAACATTGTTTTGTAATGTCGTTTTTGTGCTGTTATTATGTTGTTCAGCAATGTCATTACAACTGTTCTATGTTTACTGGGAATAATACATCACATGTTGGAATAGAAAGTTAACATCAGTACATCCCTACCCACATATAACAAGGAACAATGATTTAAAAGAATGATTTACTCTCTGTTAAAGGTTGGTAGTGGATGCTACAATTGTTTTTGTTGCATAAGAAATCTTGCAATTTCTTGAAGGCTCTTTGGTCATCCTTATTGCAAATACCAAAATCTACTAGCCCTTGCTTAATTTCTTTGTCATGATTTAATGAGGTCCTTAAGCCTAGGAATCAATGCAGATTTGCTATTGCTTAGCTATGCAACAATCAGGACAATAAATATGGAATTTTCCATTTAATAATTAGCTGCCTTCTGCCAAGTTGATCATCCAGTAATATGTGGTTGGGGAATTTTACTAATACTAGCCTCTCAGAAAATGACTTTCTTGATGTGCCATTGCAGTAGACTTGCATGCAAATTTGCATGCAAATTCCAAATTTCTCAAATCAGATTATTTTTGAAAAAGATGTTTATGAGAGAACAACTTGAATTCATAAGAAGCATTGTGAGTTTATTATACAACCAAATGCACCACTAAAAACACAAAAAAATTTCAAAGCTTTGCTCAATGAACCTCTGTTCATTGCCATAAGACAAAAGCTATATTTAATCTCAAGCTATATTTAATATCCTTTTCTAAAGTTCAATTTTTTGTATGGCTATTACTTTTATTGTGTTTTCTATTTTGATATATTTGGAATCCATTTTGAGAAATTTTGACAACCATTGAGTGAAGCATCAGTTTGAGAGAAATGGAAATTGAATAAAGCACAATGTTGAGTGGAAGAGGATTTGAATGAAACATATCTTTCAGAAAAACATTTTTGTTTTGAAAACAATTTTTTTCGATTAGCAATTAGAAAAACACTGAGAATATTCTTTAAAAAATACTCTAACTGATTCATAACATGCCAACAATTCGCCAAAACTTTTGCGAAAGAGTTATATACGATGTAAAATTATATGTGAAAACAGTTATGTAGTGGAAATATTTTGTTCTTAAGGGACATAATTTTGAATTAAAAATTACGTATAGAATCATATTTTTCAATCGCAATGTATTTTCTTTAGTAATAATTTTGTCTGTGCATTAGAAAAAATGGTTTCGCAATCCTTTTAACTTTTTGTAATTTTACAAACTGCAAATTTAATGTTCTAATTATTTCACTATCAATAATAAAGTATAATTTTACAATACATAAATAGCCTTAATTATAAATTATAAAAGGTTTGTGTGAATTCAACGAAAATGTCTGCATAAGGCAAAGTGTGTGAATTTGTAAGATATAACGTATTTAGATATTGTAATTTAGAAATATGGTAGGAGCTGTAGATTAATATGAAGAGGATTCGATAGAAGAAACGAGCCATTGCTGTTATATTACATAAATTAATGCATTTAATTGTCCACTTTTGGATTTGGTCCTTATAATGGTTTAGATTGCAATTGTGTTATTGCTGTAGTTTCCCAGAATAATTTAGTACTTCGGTAATAAGATGCAGTTTTAAATTCGAACACAAAACAAATTTAAAACATTAGGGATTTTGTTGCAGAATTTATGATTCAGTTGTAAGGGTAGGACTATAGACTGAAATCAAGATTAGTAATTATGAAGATTATGAAGGTAGTATTAAAAAATACCAACTCGAGATATTTGAGATGTATTGAGATGATAAACAGTATATTTAAGATTTGATTTCTACATAATTTTTTTATGCTTGACTAATCCATTTTTATTTTGCTATTTTTTAGTATTTGCACAATCTTATGTGTAAATATTCTAGTTTAATTATAATAATGTGGAAGAAACTGTTTGATGTTGAGAAATTCAATTCAAAATGCTTAATTTCCTTAAGTAATTAACTTATTGTTAATAATTGCTTGTCCCTTATGTTGTTGCTTTAAAGAGACAGTTGTTTAAGGCAATCATAGTAAAAAGTTGATTCTTTATGGCCTTGTAATTTGCAATTTAAATGTCAAATACAACTATTAGCTCACCATTTCCTCACAAATGATTCTATATTCGATTCAAAAAATTCAAAAATCATTACATTATTCACTGTCCGTAGTCAATATATAACATTACATTTGCAAAATTTTTTCAATGATACTGTTTTTATATTTCCAAGATTAGGGTGAAGATGTCAAGTTTCAATTTATTATTTAGATGTTTTGAGAAAGTCTAAGATTTAGGTAATCTTAACTTTTTGGAAACTGGGTTCATATTAAATGACAGAATGCATGTCCATAGTAGTATAAGGGACAATGTAGAAGAACCTAAGATTGATAAAGGAAAAATCGACAAGAGAAGAAATGATGTTTGCGGTAGCAAGGTACAAGCAAATAGGATAAATTTCATGTGAACAAATGTAATGAAGTGGAGATAATAGATCATTAATAGCAGGATTTGCGAATGTTCACTATGAAGATATTGAAAGTAAGAAAAATGCTTAGATAAACAAGTATCGATTTTCTAGAGAAAGTAAAAAACTGTGCAAGTTAAATAAAGTTGAAGTAATTTTAAAAGATGTTGTATACTAACAACAATAAGTCATTAACGCAAACGGTACGGGGTTGGATTTTATAAGTGGAGAGGTGGCAGTACTGTCAATTTTTAAATTTCCTAGCTAAAATTCCGTACAATGAAAATGCCTTTATATTACGTTATTGCTGAATATATTCGTTCCCATTGAGTGATCATATTTTCGTCATACGTTTATAATTTTCAATGTAAAGAACAAAATAATTATATTTTTCAGTAATTTTAGAATTTAAAATTTTGCAATGGCAACTGTTCAAACGGTTTGTATTATTTTTAGTGTAATGTTTTACAATAATTATATAGCCTTCATCAAACAAAGTGCAGGAAGTTAGAGAAGTAACTCGTATTGAAAGAATTAGCGCCCATTCCCATATCAGAGGACTTGGCTTAGATGATGCATTGGAAGCTAGAGCTGTACGTTCTTTATTATCTGTTTGAGATATCTTTTCACAGTTAAAAATGATTATTTCACAAATGAAAATTACTTTTTATTTAAATGAATTTTGCAATTTTTCCCATAAAAATGTCAGATTTTCAAATTTGACTCTTAGATTCATTAAAATATTATCTTCCAAATGATTGTTCATTGGCAATTAATTTCGAAATGAATTGATTAGGTTACCTCTGACAATTATAATAGAGGTAATCGTTGTTCGCTATTAGAACCTTGATATCAGTTATTTCAGATACAGCCTAAAATGCTAAGCATTCACTAATCACTTTTTGATTATGTGATAGGTTTATTTTTAGTTTAAGGATCATAGATATTGTAGTAGAATTGCAGAAAAGCAATTGTTTTATATTTTTAGCAACAATTTCATTCCTGTTCCATTTTGATGTTAAATTCGATCATTCTTCAATGCAAACTGTGTGTGTTCTATAGAAAATGCTTGCTCAGTAATTCATTGTTGCAATTATTTGCTTAGGTTTCCCAAGGAATGGTTGGTCAAAAAGCTGCAAGGCGATCTGCTGGTGTCATTTTGGAAATGATCAAAGAAGGCAGAATTGCTGGAAGAGCAGTACTTCTCGCTGGTCAACCTGGCACTGGAAAGACTGCAATTGCAATGGGTATCGTTTTTTGTAAATTTTTATCGTTAAAGTGTGTATGAGTTACGTATTTCAATTTCAATACTGGCGAAATTTGGGCAAGTACATGTGTTTTTTCACACTAATTTATCAACAGCTTTTTCAATCCGGTTGCATAAAAGTGCCCTTTTGAGCATCGTTGACTTTCTTCGTTTTTGACATGGAAGCATTCACAATGTAATTGGCGATTTAAAAAAATTTGTTTACGACTTGTTTCCCTTACAAGATGGTCAGAAATAAAAAATTAAGAATATGATTAACAATAGTAATTAAATTTAATTTGCAATTTCTTAACTTCATAAATTTCATCTATACCAACCAAAAGTAATAAATAAATCTCCACTTTTACCTATATATCTCCTGTGTTTTTCTCCGAAATTCAATATTGTTTGAGAAAACAAATGTCTTTTCTTTCGCATGTAACCTTTTCTCCATTCTTCTTACATTTTTTTCTGTTTTTACCTCTAATTTAGTCGTTTGCGTCATTTGAAATTTCAGTCATAATTTGGCCAAAAAATAGATGGAGCAATATCATTTCAAGAGAGGCCCAATTCCTGGAGTTGGGACCTTCTTGAAATGATATAAAAATGATTGCACAAAAAATACATGTTATGAACTAGACTTGGGACTCTTTATCAGGTATAGACAGCGGTTGGGTAAATGGACAAAATTATACTAAAACATTATTTTTGGAAATTTGTGGATTTGGGCCCTTTTCGAACTAATGTATTCAATTGTTTCAAAAAGAGTGCGTTAAGCGATTTGTCGGTAAACAAGGGAGTTTGTCATTAAGGTAATTTATCCAGCAAAAGTTATAGACCTTTATAAATATAGCGGAAAATGATTGACATAGACACGATGGAGACATAAGTTTCAGTCAAAATATGTAATTCCATAATCACATTTTCCTTTAATACGGAAGCAACTGTGATTTAAATGTGTGATTCATTTCCAAGTAGCTTCAAATTTGCAGTTCGACTTGAGGTCTCTACTTTATAATAATGTCTTTGACAACGTGTTAATTGATATGAAAGATAGGGTAAATGGAGATAGAATCTGCGAACCAAACGAATCCAATAGTAAATATGTATGATGCTGATAATTACATTGACTGAAACAATAAATATAAATTTACGAGGAAAACCATGGTAATATGGACATGAGTATCAATTGTTTTTGTCAGACATTAACAGTGGGGTAGCGCATGCCATAATGCCCAGTTTGCTTATTAAAAAACTGTTTCTTTTCAAAAATGTAAATTGAAATAAAACATGCGTACACGTATAATACTTACAATTTACAAACAATAGAGATATAAAATTGGTAAAAATATCTCTTCTCAAAATATGATATTGATTATTGAAATATAACATTATTTACAAACAATCAAAAAGTATACATTGGTAAAAAAATATAAAGAAAGAATATAAATTGTATACAGTACTGACATGCTTATAATAGTTGATCCATTAAATACTGTTGAAAACAGTCTTTTAAACAAATGTTTTTCGGAATGTTATTCTTATAGAGTTTTATGGAAAGTTTGAAAAATAATTTTTGACATTTGTCCATTTACGCTTTCATATCCGACTTTCTACCGAAAAAATAGTAAAGCTTACGTTTTGTTTACATATATAAAGCGAAAAATGAACGTTGATAAATTAAACTGTTAAACTTTTTACATGATAAAAATGATATTTTAAAATTTCGCATGTTTCACTAAGTGAAAATTCCTTGCTCACTGTCGAAAGATTTCAGTGCTATGACATTTGTACAATATATTTTAATTTGATCAACAAGCCTTCATTGAATTGATTTTACAAATGAACAGATTATTTTATCATGCCTTGTTGGCAAGTTTCTTCGAATTTCCACACTGCTTGATCCATATTATACAATCATAATAATTTAGCAGTTTAAATTTATCCTAGTTTGCATTTTACAATGCAGATTAGTTTCCATTTTTGAAATTCTAATGTTTATCGATTATTTGTTAATTTAGGTATGGCTCAAGCTTTAGGTGCTGGAACTCCATTTACGGCAATGGCTGGAAGTGAGATATTTTCTTTGGAAATGAGCAAAACAGAAGCTTTGACACAAGCCTTTAGAAAATCGATTGGTATACGAATCAAGTAGGATTTAATTGTTTGTAATAACACTGATTCACATCGGTTTTTGCGATTATTAGATAGTGTCATTCGATCGAATTTTAGAATGAAATTGCATTTCAAAGTTTCAAATTATTCATATCTCCTGCTTTCTTGCGAGCAGTTAACATGCTCATAATGAAATTACTTATTATTTCTTGCAATTTTATACTTGGGTGTTTTAGTGTTTCTTCATCCTTAAGAAGTTTGGAGTGACCCTTTTTTCTATATTGTTTCTATAATGTCTTGTTTACGTATTTTCCATTGTAATTGGCGAGAGAAGTATAATCAATAAAATCGCAGATTGTTGCAGTTAACGTTTGGAAAACATACTGTATCATGTGATATATTTTATGCTTTTTAATATCATTTGAATGAAATTGGAATCTCCCTAATTATAGCTGTTTCTTAATATTAAATTGCGTTTCCTCAAATATAAACGGCTGAAATGCAACTTAATTTCTTTGTTTCACTTCTATGATCCAAGGGTCATTTAGAACGACATTGTGAATTGTTTTATGCTACTTGTTCAATAACTTTTGTCTTCAACGCATTCAAATCATAACAAGCTCTTTTTGATGTATTGTAACTTTTCACACCCTATCGAACTTGATTATTAAATTATGTTCTCATTATAACCTAAATGTTAAATTTATCAAGATATTTGAAACTCTTTGTTGATGACATTAACCACATTTTATGCATATAATCAGTTTTATCATCCAACTTTTATTGTCATGCCTTTCACTTATTGTCTCGCTGCATTTTAAGGACCCAATATTGCCCTATTATTGCATTCCTGCTTCGATATACACACGTTTTCCTTACAGATACAAAATATGATAGTGTGTTTTATTATCATATAGTGTACTGATGACATTGCCGTTTAAGTTTCTTTGTTTATTTAAATGGCCTAAAATCTTGAACACACAAAACTTGAATTTTTCTAGTTTATTGACCCGCTTCCATGTGTAAAATTACCAGTGGTAGTCTAAGCTGTCGTACAAAACCGTTTTATATTTTAGAGAAGAAACTGAAATAATTGAAGGAGAGGTGGTTGAAATGCAAATTGATAGACCAACTACTGGACAGGTAAATTTTCTAGTTTTAACACTGCAAATGTCAAAAATGGCAATATTACATTTTTCCTATAATACTTGAAATGGGAAAGTCATTTGACAAATTTATCTCAATAATTAGAGGCGATTATAGTGTTATTGAATTGCTCGATCTTATTCTCTTCCGCTTTGTCTACACCTTTTACCATTCAATTTAAAAACTAACGCATTCAAATTAAGAATTGCTGCATTCAATTTAACATAATGCAATCAATTTCAAATATAAACTATTCGAATTAAAAATTAATGCATTCAAATTAAAACATAAGCCATTCAATTTCAAATAAATATCAAACTATGACTATTAAAAAAATTAAACTAAGAAACAAAACAAACGATAAACTAATACAATGTTTACTATCTTCAGCCATAACTCTTGCGTATTGCCTCTGTAAATGCGGAAAATACGATTTACATGAATAAGGCCATCACATACCTTTTTACGTCTTCACAAGTACCTTTCACTTGATTCAGCCAATAACGTATTAGAATCATACCAGTTTGTGGATCTTATTACATTGAGCTCCTTGTTCTTTGATTCGACAGAAGACCAAAAATTTTAATCTGTACTAAAGATGCGTTGTACACTTCGATCCGTAGATTTGGAAGTATTGTTCTGCAGCGCTTTTCTTCCCTCAAAGATTTTGCAAAAATATTTCAATACTTCTCATCCTGGTAATAATGCTCTGCTGATTCTGCAAATGCTTCCTGCTTTGTCTTATTTTTTGAATGTAAAGTACTCCATCGAGATATTGTTGTACTGTGCTTATGGATACATCTATCGCGATATGTAGGTTATGCTCTAGTTTAGCAGTCAACGTTCAATTTAAAAACTAACACATTCAAATTAAGAATTACTGCATTCAATTTAAAACAACGCAACCAATTTAAAATATAAGCTACTCAAATTAAAATTAACGCATTCAAATTAAAACATAAGTCATTCAATTTTAAAATAGTATTTAACAATGACTTTATTAAAGAATTAAGCTAAGGTAGCCCACAGTTATTGCTCAGGAAAATCCAGGAAAAAAAGTAATACCAAATGATAAAATGCTATATATTGTAAGTTTACAAGTCGAATTTATTCCTCGAAGCCTTTCTACAGTATAATAATAAGCTCATGAAACAAAATTTTCAGCAACTTTAAGGCATTTGTCTGCCAAACTAAGACGTTATCCACATTTCGCAATAGACGTATCCACAAGTACAGTACAACAACATCTTGATGGAATTAACTTTACATTGAAAATATAAGACCAAGCGAAAAGCATTTCCTGAAGCCATTTTAAGGCTTACGTCAGAGCATAAAATTATTTATTACCAGAATGAGAAGTATTGAATTATTATTTGTAAAAGCTTTGAGGGGAGGTCGGTTTCAGACCAGCACTGCAGAACAACACTTCCAAATGCAAATGTTTTGCAAAAAGCTTTAGGGAAGGATTTTTTTAGTCCAGTGCTGCAGAACAACATTGCCAAATTCCTAGATCCCAAATGCACAGTGCACCTTTATCACTGATTGAGATGTTAGGCCTCTGTCAAATCAAACTGATAAGTTTATACGCTGAATAAAGTGAAAGGTATTTTTGAAGATTCAATCAGGTATGCGATTGCCCCATTCATGCAAATATTTTTTTCAGCATGTACAGAGGCAATAAGCAATATTTATGACTGAAGATAATTTTCTGGTATGAAGAATAAGGTTAACATTGTATTAGTTTACAGTTTCTTTTGTTTCTAAGTTTTATTTTGTTAATAAAGTCTTTGTTTGATATTTATTTTAAATTGAGTGACTTATGTTTTTAAGTGGAATAACTTATATTTTGAATTGATTGCGTTATGTTTTAAATTGGGTTCAATAATTTTAAATTTGAATGCGTTTGTTTTTAAAAGGTGTATACTGTACAAAGGATTTTAGGAATAAATTCGCATTTGTGAAGTAAGAATATATAACATTTTACCATATGGTATTAGATGTTTCGGCTATATTTCCTAATCAATGGGTTTCCTGATTAGATTTGAATTTTTTTAATTATAGTTCAATTGTGTTTGGATAATTATGATGACTCTAGTGATGCTCTTCGTTTTTTCAGCATGTACAGAGGCAATACGCAAGATATATAGTTTATCGTTTGTTCTGTTTCTTAATTTCATTTTTTATAAATTCATTGATATATATTTTAAATTGAATGCCGTATGTTTTAATTCGAGTACGTTAATTTTTAATTTGAATAGCTTATATTTTATTTTAATTGTATTATTAATCATTAAACGAATTTTATGCCACATACGTTTTTCACTGTGTGAATACTTACTGTATGATTTCAAAAGAAATTTGCAATGCACTTAACAAAGCGGCACCAATTAAATGCCTAAAGGTAAGATTAAAGTCTCACAAATTTGCCTTATTGATCGCGAAATACGTGAACAAGTAAGCATTAAAAGAAAACTAGTTGATCCTGCTAAAACAGAACCGACGACCACTAATTGGACTAATTACGAAACATCAAAAAAGATAATTAAACAATTACGAAATAAAAAATCTGTTTTACCCTAAATAAAACAAGCGAAAAATGGCGATATGTTCATAAAATTCTGGGAAAAAGAGAATCTCAACTGACATTAACGAATTAAAAATTGATAATCAAATTACAACAGAAAAAAACAAAAATAATAGACCACCTAACATTTAATGAACTTGGCAACTTCAATTTCCCCAAATATAAAAGTAAGGAAAATATTAACTCACAGCACAAACATTCTTTGCTTTTAGGCTCGTAAATGCTAGGGAGTTAAAAAGCATAATAAAAATCTTAGACACAAATAAATCAACTGCTTCTTAAAATCTTCCAATCTTTATTACTATGCGCACATTTCATATAATTACTGAGTATCTGTTATTCGCATTTAACCAATGAATTATTGATAACGAATTTACTGAAATTTTCAAAAAATCTGACATAAGTCCTCTACTTAAAAAATGTCACCCTCTAAACGCAAAAAATTATAGACCTATGTGCATTAGCCATCCTTTTAGTAAACTGTTTGAGAAATTATTAACTATTCAAATAAACGCCTATTTGAAATCTGAAAATATTCTCTCGAAAAAACAATTTGGTTTTCTTTGTGGTTATAGCACTCAAGATGTAATTTTATCAATATCAGAACAAATATAATCTAATTTAGCTCTTAATAAATATAGTTGTGTTGCCGTTCTTGATTTAAGCAAAGCTTTTAACTCAATGAATTTTGACATACTCAAGGATAAATTAATATATTATAACTTTGATAACAAAGCTATTAACTTAATAATGAACTTCCTTCAAAATCGTCAGCAAAGAGTTATACTTAATGGCACAAAATCAAAGTATATTATAACTGACCGCGGGATGCCTCAGGGCACAGTTCTAGGTCCCATCCTATTTGCAATCTTTGTGAATGACATAACCCAAAATGTAAAATTAATCAATATGCAGATGGTACCTGTCTTATACGGACTAATATAAATGCTTTTAAAGCAACTAAAAACCTACAAAATGATATTGAAAATCAAACAACACAAATAATCAACTGAAAGTAAATATTGAAAAAATCAAAATTTATAATATTCTCTCCTAAGACATTCAAAAGTCTCACAAAAAACATTGAACTTAATACAAACATGTACCAATAAAGCAAAGCGAATCCATCAGCTATTTAGGTGTTGAAATCGACAACGATTTAAATTTGGAACAATTCTTTAATGTCAAATATTAAAAAAATAACATCTGGGATTAGATATCTTTATCATCTTAGAAATATTTCAAATAAATATTACAAACAATGAATAAGTGCTCTGTTTATCACACTTTCAATATTGCTCACTTCTCTTTACAAATATATACACAAAATATCGCATTCTTCTGTCTAAAATCTTCAATTGGTCTCTGAAAACATTCAATTTCACTCAAAAACATGACAATGTATCCAACTATCGACTAAAGTACAAAATATTATCTCCTTACTACCAAATTCAAATGCATATCTTATCAGTATTATTTAAATTCAAATTTGGTCAAACCGCGACTTCGTTTTAAGACAATATATTAAAATAAATGAACGTTCTCAAAAATTCATATGCTTAGATAAACATAATAGCTTTCACCACACAGCGACCAAGGTATGGAATAACTGAGATCATGAAATTCAAATCGAAAAAAACTACTGGAAATTCAGGAAAAAATTGCGCACATTCCTCTTTATTAGACCATGATACACTAAAAATCCGCACGCACACATAAATTTATATAATATGTTTTTTTATTATTTTGTAAATACATGTAGTTGTAGTTTGTACCTTTTACTGTTATTTAGAGCAATACATTTGCTTTGAACCTTGACTCTTATGTTTTAAGTTGAGTGCAGTAATTTTTATTTTGAATGCGTTAGTTTTTCAATTGAAAGGTAAAAGGTGTAGAATATGATACTTTTAATCATTTACTAGTTTGGTTTTCTTCAACTATTCAGTTAATTTTGCTTTTTAGGGTAACAAAACTTGTAAATTGACGTTGAAGACGACTGACATGGAAACAATATACGAACTTGGAGCGAAAATGATCGAATCACTTACAAAAGAAAAAGTGCAAGCTGGAGACATAATAACAATAGATAAAGCTTCCGGAAAAGTTTCCAAACTCGGACGATCATTTACTAGAGCTAGAGATTATGACGCAATGGGCCCTCAGGTATTCTTGTAGTTATTTTTGATCTCCCCCTTCAAACTTTTTATTATTGCTCAAAAAGTTGATATATTTGACGTTGCCCTTTGTTTCGTTTAATTCTATCTGCGAGGGAACTCTTTCAGCGTTACTGACTTCTTTGGAATCAGGTTAATCTCATTACTTTTCATTCGCTTCGTCAGCGGTAATGACAAATGACCGTATTTGCATTTGAAGGGATAGGGCAAACTATATACACATTATATACTTTGCCCGTTTCATTATATATATATATATATATATATACACATCCATCCATCATGTATGGCATCTGCTTGAGCATGGAATTCATTGATGTAGTATACCACAATTTGCTTAACGTCATTTGAAAATTGATTTTTTGTTAAATACAATCAAACTATACATTTGCGACTATATATGTGAATAATTTGCCAATATCTCAAATTTAGTACTAATTCTCCAAAATCTAAACTATTATGCATATTCGTTTAGACTAAATTTGTTCAATGTCCAGAAGGCGAATTACAAAAACGTAAAGAAGTTGTTCACACCGTGACACTGCATGAAATCGATGTAATCAATAGTCGTTCGCAAGGCTTCCTTGCATTGTTTTCCGGCGACACTGGTGAGATTAAAGCTGAAGTTAGAGAACAAATCAATTCTAAGGTTGCTGAATGGAGAGAAGAAGGAAAAGCTGATATCGTTCCAGGGGTAAATTTTTTACTAGTATTTCAGCGTGAAAATGAAAATTTTTAGATATTGGTTTTGTTTGTTTAGGTATTGTTTGTTGATGAAGTTCACATGTTGGATATTGAGTGTTTCTCATTTCTTAATCGTGCTTTAGAAAACGATATGTCTCCAGTTTTAATAATGGCTACAAATAGAGGCATCACTAAGTAAGCATTTTATGTGAATTTTTTACTATGTATTTCAAAAAAATTACTATGCCAATTACAGCAGTAAAATTAGAATTTGAGGTTTCATTCTTAAATCTTTGCACCATTTTGATATAATTGATGTCACTTTTCATATTTGAAAATAATTATTTGCTAATACGTGAAATAATAATACAAATTTATATTATTTTATTCTTAGCATATTGAGCTTGTCTGCATATATTAATCTCTGAAGGCTGGTTCTTTCTGTTCAGGATATTTGGTTCAAAGCTTCTAATGAATCAAATATATTCGAATATCAAGTTTTTCATTGTTTCACTCAACCAAGCGTGTTGCTAGGATCTTCATTTACTTCATATATTACAGGGTTATATAGAATTTGCTTTTAAAGCAGGTGTCCTCATCAATACAGTTAACCTTCGATTTTAAGTAAACCAGATTTTATAATAACGCTCTCGATCGCTAATTCATCCGTGTTGCAGATATCACACTTTTTGTGTTCCTCAATTTGCATACACTGTACATGTTTTAGTCTAAATGACAGCCACGCCGCAATCCTAAAATTCTAATTTTTGATTCATGCACTTAATATCACTCAACAAGTTTGAAAAATTTGTGAAAAGTATGCTAATTTTGTATTAATAATCTAAATATAATTTAATCACAGAGCTGTAGCAATGATATTCTGCACTGCAGCGTAGATGGAAAACTTAAAGATGACGCTACGCCACGTGTAATTGCTTCTTCTGCGACCCAGAATAAGCAAACATTATAAACTATAAACATTTTATGTATAGGTTGTTATCGAAAATTCCAGTCTTTTTCGTTTGTGATGCATTATATTTTAAGACAAACAACTATAATTTTCCTAGTGTTGTTTTCCAGTTAGAGCAAATGACTTGAAAAGAAATATTACCTACCCTCTGTGTAGATATCCTGTGTGCGCGCTTATGCAGAGATGAATAATTATGTGTCGATTACCAGCTTGGAGCAAGTTCTGTGTTGATGTATTGAGCAAATCGTAATGTTCAATTGTTACAGTGGTACGTTATTAGATTGTGTTTATTCTTGCTTAGAATTGCAAGTAGGAGAAGTACACAGATAAGTGAAAGTGAGAAATTACAAATTGTATTGAATTGTGAAAAATATAAAATTATCATTTGGAGTATTTCTCATAAGTTTTCAGATATTCTTGAACGTGCAATCTAATCCATTTTACTAATCAACCGTTTAGTCGGGCCATTCTTCAATATCGATCAAAAGAAAGTAGGCAACTTTGACAGATGCTGAGCCACTTTAATAAAACTGCAATGTTCCACTTTTACTTGTATTTGCACCTTGCATGCTTGTCATGCTAAGCAAAAATAAACATAATCCAATAAGATACCACTGTAAAATTCCCCTTTTTAAAAATGGAAATTTCGATTTGTTCAACACATTAAGACAGAATTAGCTCCAGGCTCGTAATCGGCGCATAATTATTCATCTCTGCAAATGCATTTTTGTAAAGGCATTTAACAGAACATATAAGAATTTTGTTTTAGAATTCGTGGAACCGATTATCAAAGTCCGCATGGCATTCCTATTGATCTCTTAGATCGTTTGCTTATAATTCCAACCGTTCCTTATTCTGAATCAGAAATGAAGCAAATTCTACAAATAAGGTTTGTAAGCAAATTGCTATCATTGCAAAATCAAAATTAATTTTAAAACACCTTTCATAAATCTTGCAGAATCTTGAATTTTATTAGTTGCTGTATATTTTATATTAAACAGAAGGTTTTTTAAATTCATTTTTTCTTATTTATATTTCTCTAACCCCATGGTGAATTATTGCCACACATTTGCCATCACATGTGGTTCGGTGAAAGGTGAGATGTTAATTCCTGTTGGAATCTGTGGGGAAATGTGGAGTAAGAACAAAAGGAAGAAAGAATTTGTATTAGTACACTATTATGTAGTACATCTATTCATATCGTTCATCATTATCTGTATTGATAAGCGTTAATACACTGGTGGGTTAACCGTCACTTTCGGAATCTTGTGTATATGCTAATTCAAAGATAGTCTTGGATTTGAAAACGGCTGTTCTGTACTTTTAACCTTAGGGACTCGTAACACTTGATTTGTAGGTTTCAAAACATAAGGTTTAATAAATAGTTTTATCCACTAAATCTCATTAAAATTCGTCCCACAACTACATTTGGTCATTTTATCTTTCTAAACTACCCGAAAAATTTGGCAAAAAAATTATTTCTCAAACACCCTTAAGTTTGCCAATACTGAAAGATACTTTAATTTTCCAAATTGTGATATGATATTTTACCAAAGTTAAGTATCGATTCGTTAATATCGTTATCTGTCAAACATTGTTATAGATCAGCCAAACCAAATATAGGGAAATATACGTATATATATATATATATATAGTATACGTTCTTTGGTCAGAACTGTTATTTGTTAATTCATTACAGGAATGAAATACAAATTTTCCATTTCCTAAAATATAATTCAAACATGTAATGCATGCCATTTTTGTGGTCACATGATCGTGGTAGCTCCTAGGTTTGCAGACTTGAATGACGTCAGCTTTAGCTTTAGTGAATAATTTGTTGTTTACTGGAGTTCAAATCTCCTAGTCGTTTTTACCCACCGAAGCGTGCCTCAATTGTAATGTATACTGTTCACATACTACTGGTAATTTTTTATCAGAATCAACTCTTATAAATGGTAGATCAAAGTTCGTGAATGGTTCAAGAATCTACTAAACAATTCAAACAGTGAATCAGCATGTTGACAAATGTAACAGATCGAAAAATTGATGTAGTAGTGCTCTTGACCTATTTTAAGCCAAGCCTATAGGTAATATTAACCCTACATACATTCAAAAGATGCATAAGGAATTTCAACTTTCCTTAACTTTAAACAGACTGATGTAGATTTAAAGGAATCAACCGTTTATGTGCATTTTCAAACAATTAGTGGTGAACGCGATTGAAAAGTTGAACCATTTTTACTCTTTTCGTTGAAAATTATGATTTTTTGAAAAAATTCTCTAAATACTTAATGGTCATTTTTACGTTACCCTACATGACATTCGTAACAACAATTAGAAATTCATACTAACTGATATAGTTCAATTTATACACATTTTTGGTAGCTTACCTCAGAGTAAAATTTAATTTGTTTGCCAAATCGATTGTCGTATCAAAAATTGTGATCATTAACTTCATTGGAAACAAAAATTTTCGCAAATGTGTGTTACCCTTCGCGACATTTTGTTGCCATAGTACTCTAAAGAGCAAAGGGTTTGTTAGAAAATCTGCGAGAGCAAATAAAAATTACAGTGATTTTTGCTCAGTTGATACAATACACGATTTTGAATGTTGTGTAAAAAATAGTAAATAGTGTTTTGTCCGCATCTAAACTTTTGAAGTAACGCGTTACAGTAAATAGTATTTTGTCCGCATCTAAACTTTTGAAGTAACGCGTTACCCTACATGACGTTACCCTACACGACAATTTTCACATAAAACAAGTAACGTAATCAAAATGTACATTACTTGTTGTTTGGAAATATATTTATTAAAGGAAATGTCATTAAGTTCATCTTGGGTAGTACTGTCCATGTAAAATGTTAGTCAATTGCATTTTAGTAGTGGTATATATATATATATATATATATATATAT
>CABFPE010000271.1:802576-815162 GCA_900660155.1 Hofstenia miamia | reverse complement strand
TATATATATATTTATAAATCTGTGCAGACCAAATAAAAAATTTGATCTAAATTTAGTAGGAATATTCGTTCCAAATTGCCACTGCAACTGCAATGCTGCATCACTCCAATTAACTGATGACTTACGTAACCTGAGGCAGAGGCGTTTTTAAGATAAATAAGATAAATCATGTTATAATGATTACTATCATCAAGCATTTCGGCAGTCCAAGAGCTGAGGTTGGGCTGAATTGTCATGGGCCTAAATGGGATAAATTATTTTTACTGAAAATGTATACGTATTTTTGCTCATAAAATAAATTATTGTCAATGTTTTTTAAAGAAATTGTAATTGATGGGCGTTGTAAATGAAAGGAATTTTCAGGTTCTATATCAGGAGCTCTTGTAATAATTTAAAAGAGAGTTAAGTCAACAAACAGTATTATTTCAAGTAACTCCGAAGACCATTTCTTCGCCTACTATTACTCAGTGCAGTGTGCAGAAAGGTTGTATTAGTTACTAATGCTGATTATCTGACTCGTATTTAATCCTATTTTTATTGGGTTTCTTTCTACATGCGTCGTATATGAAGGGGGATGCAAAATTGCACCCCAAACTTATTTTCTAGATTAGCATTTTGCCGAAAATGGCTATTTCAAGGAAGTGCAAAACTTCTGAAAATAGCCAAATTTTACGAAAATTTAGACAAAATATTTTCTAAATTGTTCACACAGAATATAATTGACATATCATACACAGCTGCTAAAAAATTTAGTTAAAGAATTGTGCGTTTGAAGTAAGTATGGACTAGGGCTTTTCGAAAAATGAGGGACTTGCGTTGTTCCCTCAATCCCTCGGGATGTACAATTCTGCGTCAACCATCCCATGTATAGCCCTGAACATTACACAGCAGGCAACATTTGCACTCAGAGAGCATTAAGTAAAAATTCACTTGCTGCTACAGATACAAATCTGTAAAAAAGACTTTGCACTTTAAATTATACATTTTTATTCCTAATACCGAATTTGTTATTAAAAAAACACACATATATATATATATATATATATATATATATATATATCCATGGACATCCATGCAAAACTGCTTTGAACAACAGCATCACAGAATGGAATTATACTTAGAGTTGCTTGGTATAAGTTCTGTTTCATTTGTATGTACAGCAAAGCAAATATTAATGAAGTTCTGTAAGATTAATGAACGAAATTTTTTTTGGACTTTGAAATCACTGCACACCTGGTCAGTTGCAAATGGAAATGACTGCTTCCCTAGCTCCACAAAAAATGATTCTAATGAAAATTTATAAATGATGACATTTGTTGATAATTTTTTCTTGGAAATGAATAATATAATCTGGATCCAAGAGTGATTTTGCTTTCAACAGCAAATTTAAAAGCATGTGATGAAATGCAAATTTTTACTACAGATGTTCTGCATATACATATTTCTTTTGAAGAAATCTACTTTGTCACTGATTTTTGGAATGATACACAGTAGCTTTCTTGATGATATTTTTTAAATTGACAAAGCTGAAAGTTTAGGCCATATGCTGGACAGTTCTAAACATTGCTCAAAAGCAAAATTTGCTAAAATCATCAAGTTCTGGTTATAGATGGCTATGCTACTGACTGCAAAGCTAACATAATTTTTTCAAAACCAAAGAGGAAAACAATAACTATTTCTATCACAGAGTTAATACTACTGTAAAAATTTACACTATAAATAAGTGTCTTAGTTGAGGAACCTTTCAATACCTGCACTGAATTCATTTGTTGCATTTTAACAGTAACTGACAATTGACATACATATCTTTTTAAAGTGGACATTAAAAGCTGTTTGTGAAGCAATACTATGGAGAGCATAGGCCAAATATTTTAGATATATTTTTGAGAATATAGATGATTTAGATAGTTCTATCTGGCTAATGATCAGTGGCAGAGTGTGGGCCACATTGCCTAGCATGTGGTGCAGAGTTGTAGTGGCTCAGTTTGGTTTCATCATTGTATTTATATAAACATACATCAAATCTGAACAAACATTTCAAAATTTAAAATGTAAATCACTGCAGTCATTGCTTGAACTTGAAGCCATCCATAACATGATTAAATGCATAATTTTTTAAATACTCTGCATTAACATAAAATATGATTAAAATATATATTTCTTAAAATCAGATGTCAAGTAAAATATTTGAAATGGATACCTTAGTTTATGTAAAAACACCATGAAATAATCAAACATCAGGCATGACCAGTATGTGATCAGACCAACTTTTCAATTTCAACCAAGATCAGAACTCATTTGTTATTATTTTAGAACCTCTGTATTTGGAATGGAAGCAGAAATAGATGACCCACCAAAGGTGGAAACAGATTCAACATTTTAAAATCTGATCCAGCTCTGAAAAATCAAGATCCACATCTGATCTCATCCAAACTTTAAAAAAAAATTAGTTTTCAATCTCAAATGGATCTGAATTTAAATAAGTATTCAAACAATAAAAAAACATAAACTTCAATAATATTTATGGATTTTTAATTTGAATAGAAAATTTTAAGTGCTTCAACACTATCTTGAGATAAAAAATGGACATATACTTAAAAAATAGTGAATGCAAATCAACTTATTTGAAAGCTTTGTAATAATCTAGTTCCTAAAATTGTCATCAACTATAATCATAATATATTTATAGAATTTAAATAGTTGAGTTTCTTATAGTATTCCCTCTACATTAATATTCTTAGGTCCAAATTCAAAAATAACCACTTTGAAATGTCACTATGAATTGAAGTTGTTTCAAACAAGATAAATTTACTTAAAAGTTGCAGCTAAGGGAATGAAAACAAGAATAGCACAAATAATGGCAAATTAAAGAACAACCCCAAAATTTATATTGCAAGACAATAAAAAAATTGTTGTAGAATGTATTAAAATCTGTGATAAAAAAATTAATTTTTCAAACAAATTTGACTTTTAAATATAAATTTGAATTTTACAAAATTGGATACTAAATTGGATCGAAAATTTTGAATTATATAGCAGTATTATTAAAAGTATGCTGACAGCATAGTTGCATAAACATTTTTGTATTAGTAATTATAATAATGACAAACCTTCTGAGTACTAAGTTGATCTTGGCATTGCAAGTTGCTTAGAGTACATATTTAAAAGAGTTTTTTTATTAAAGAGCATTATAAATTATATTAGTATTTTTACATTATGCAGTGTTTGCAAAAGCTAAGGTACTAAACTTGCTTTCTGTGTTCTGTGCTTTTTCTTTGACATACATATTAAGGTGCATTCAGATGAGAACCTTTTGATGTGCATCTTTTGATGATAGTGAATTCTGACAAGCATCTTTTTGATGTATGCTTTTCTTGATGCATCTATCAAAATTTGGGCATGTTAAGACAAGGGTCTTTTTGATTTATTCTAATTTGAACAATTTGCATTCAGACAAGCATTATTTTGATGCATGGCCACTTGCTTTTTCAGCAATTAAGTTTAATAGGAATTGTGTTTTTCTATCTCTGGGAAGATTATAATCAACACCTCAATTACTGATTCAAAACATTATAATCAAAAAATGAATTTGATTGGATGCTTAATTCTATAGATATTGTTATATAAAATTGCCGAGAATAAGTAGTTAAATACTGATTGTTCAAAAAAACAACATTACCTGTTTAAAGTTTCTAAAACCTGGCAGTATACTGATTCTGAAACCAATATCACTATATTATGACAATACTGAAAAATACTGATAATGTGGTATCTTGCCTAAAATATTGATTGGTACATTATTTAAAAGTAGGCTGTGTATTGTGTGTAAGCACATGGGTCAATACTTGCTGTATGAAAACTTGGAACATTTCTGTTGGAGGCTTAAGATATAGCAGTTTAGAAAATTACAAAATTTCTTATGAAAATTCTATTAATAATATAGCTACAATTATATGGCTGATTAGCCCACAAAATGTTGTTGGAATTACTTTCACAAAAACAAGCTACTTACAAATTTTTTTAAAAAAATCAGATTTGCAAAATGTGCTCATTTGTATTAAGGTGTATTTATTTTCTTACAAAGAAAAAATCATAATTATGAAATTCAATCCTTTTAATTTATGCTCAAGGTCAAAAGATCTGTTTCATTACATAAGCAATTTAGACTTTAAAATTTTTTATATACTGGTGATATTAAAAATTGTTCAATGGACTGGTTTGAAATTCCTTTATTATCAGAAAAGAATTTCACTAAAATGCATGCATATTTGTAATTACTATTCCATTTTACATATGAATTATATACATATTATATATATATAAAATGTATATGAAAGTATTTTATGTGAACCAAACTGAACCAACTCCCAAAATGTTGATTTTGTGGGGTCCTAAAAGTTTTCTTGTTATTACACAATTTAACAATATAATTAAATTTCTGTTTCATAAGTAATTTTAATTAGTTCTACATGCATGTAAAATATATTGACAATTCAGTAGCATAATTTGTGAAAAATCAACATTGCTTCATTGAGAGCAATAACTGCTTTTGTTAAAAAATTGGAACATTTAGAATTCAATATCATAAGGGTTCATTTTGAAGTTAAAATTGTTGAGCTTCAAAATCCTCATATTTTAAGGCTCATGGCTACTTGAGACAATCTTTCTCAAAAACAAAATCATTAATTGCTGATCATTCAAATGAATAATGTGTGTTCAGATGAGAATCTTTGAACTATGTCAAAAAGATGGAAGCAGTTTGTGTGTTAATTTGAATAATGTGCATTCAGATGAGCATTTTTTTGATGTATGCTAATTTGAACAATGTGTGTTCAGACAAGCATCTTTCTGACATATCAAATGATATACATCAAAAGGTTCTTGTCTGAACACACCTTTAGAGACAATCCTTTTCAGAATTCTGCTCTTCCATTTGCAAGTGTGTGCAAACAAATGTTTTTGGTTGCCTTACTATTTTATCATTATATGATGACTAATGTGAGGTGCATTTTCAGATTGAAGTATTAGTCACCAATTTTATAAGTTTTTGGAAAGAATAGTGTGGAACCTGTTGCATGAACAATGAAATTCAATAAAAAAATTTCATTAGATTGAGAGTATTAAATTTGGATTCAATGTAAAAATATGCATAATTTATAAAATGTAAAATACAAGAGTTTTAAAAACTTTTGGATCCATATTTGATCTGATCCAATTCTACCTCTGTGATCTACCTAACCATATGCAGCCATTATTAAGGCAGACTAAGAAACTTTATTTCTTGTTGGCTGTAAACATTAGTAAGCATATGCTCATATTCCACAGCTTTTTTCTAGCATTGATGAGCCTCTTTTGCAGGCTCATAAACACATTTAACCAGGGCTGCATGTTGTGCATATGACACAGTGTGAGCTTATCTGGTTTACTGCTAATAACTGCTTCAGCTACTAAAATAGTGTAATAAATTAGAAATTCCCAACATTTGTTTTAGCTTAACATCACAGCCAAAGTATGCACATGTAGGATTTGAAAAAGTTTCTTGCTATTTTTATTGATGTTTGCTTGTAAAGGAATTAACTGAGAGTGGTGAGATGTTTGATTTCTCACTTAGGATGAGGTGAGCATTAGCACAAACCTCAAAATAATCTATTTCCATTTCATGAACCAATCAATAATGTTTGGCTTCAAATGCAATGATTTGGATGCAATTTCAATGATTACACTTAATTTTGTAGTGTGCATTAATATGAATGCATGCCTTACTCTTTTAATATCTATTGAAGTGTGGATGTTGCAATACCTAGTTATTGTGACATTCATGATTGAAGTAACTAGGACATTTTAATTTATCAGTGATATGATTGCTAAACAAGATAATACATGTATTAGCCAATTAAACCAATGTATAGATTATGGATCAAAACAATTGAAGTGCTTCAATTTTACCAAAACTGACACAGGTTTTATAAGAAAGTACTGAATGCAATGCATTATAAGAATGGCAACTCAATTAGATGTGTTACCTGTAAATAAAAATTTACAAATTTATAAAAATATAGTGCAAAAATCAGTTGGATGCAGTAGTAAATTTACTCAGTTCCCAAATAAGAGTAGAAAAAAACTCTCTAAAATCATAAAAATGCTGGTTAGAAGGTGTGAAGCACACACCTTGGCCATAAAGAAAATATGCCTCTGCTAAATATTCATGAAAATAAGCAAAAGCAAGCTTATTGGTGCTGCAGATAAAAGTCATTTCATTGTGTCAGCTTGTTAAGTGTTTGATCAAAATATTTTTGTTGTGAATGAATTTTCTATTTTTTTTCTCACTATGCAAAGGGGTTGCTCATTAATTTCATGTATAAAGTGGCTCTGTCAATATTGATGGAAGAATTTCCTGTAAATTGCATGTAGAAACAAAAAACTGTATTTTTCTGATTAGCAGAGCTCTGCCTTCCATAAAAGCCATTAATTAGTTTGCAACCTTCTCAGGTTTAGCATTTGATCCAGAAAATGATGACAACTATTTGAATTATGTATCTCAAGGTAATCTACCCTTAATATTGAACAGAAAATAGTATTAGTCCTTTCTTGTGACTCTGTGCAAGCATGCCTTGATCAGAAGCCAAATCTAATTGCTTGCTTTCTCTAAATTATAAGCCCAAATGTTTTTTTTAATTAAAGTCAAGTTTCTAGGTCCAAATGAGTTTGTATATTTCAAGTTTAATGCACTTCACCTGAGTTTTTTTAGGTTTTCATTCAAGTTCAAGTATTTTTTGAGGAGTTTTTACATGTTTTAAAAAGTTTCTAGTTTTTTGAGCTGACAAATATGAATTTTCAATATATCCATGATTTAAGATTCAAAATTATTTATTTTTATATTACTTTCAAGAGAATTTTTGATCAAGTAGTGCTTGATTATTAATTATTTCTGTTCTGTGTTCTTTAGATCAAGTTTCACAAGCAAAATTGAGTTCAAAATTTTAAGATACTCTGTAATCAAAGCCCTACTTTAAATATTTTAAAATTAAACATGTCAGTTTGATAAAATACTAATGTACAATAATATAATAGGGTTTTCAAGTTGATTTTAAGTTACTTAGTCCAATTTGAAGGTCTTTCTAATTCCAATTTTTTTTAGAGTAAATAGAATTTAGTTTACAATTATTCCAAGTTAAAAATCATTATTTTCAACTGATAAGAAAACTGCAATGTAAAATTTTCTGGTATTATCAATTGGATTTTTAATAAAGTTTGAGTTAAAGTATTGAAGATTTCATTTGAGTTCAAGTTCTTAACATTCTGAGTACTTGAAAACTCATACCATTTAGGATATTCATTAAGATGTGAAATTTTCTGAATATTTTGTTTTTTGTATATGCACTATTGAAGAAATAAAGTGCTGTCAGTAGATTAATGTATTTAGATATTTTATATTATCAATTCCTGCAAAAACTTATCACCATTTGATTATTATTACGTATTATATTAAACAAGAAAATTCCGTAGATTCTGTACACCAATCAAAACAAAGAACAGGTTTCCCCAGCTGGCTACAGCAAATTTCACTGAAAACAAATCTCACTGAAAATACTATTTCAGTGAAAATAGACATACACTATAAATTATTGCATATTAATATGATATGAAATCTGGAAAATAATTAAATTCGTCTATATATAGGGATGATGACTTCATTAGGCTTTCACAACTAGCCCTAACACTAACCAAAATTTTGATTATTTTATTGAAGCAAGCCATTATAAACTTTAGGGTGAACACATATTCCCCTATAAAATTGGAAAACTTTTTCCGAAAATAGATTGCTTGAGTTCCAATGTGTTTTGAATTTTTTGGTGAAATTTGTTTTCGGGGAGATTCGCTGACACCTTCCAGCTAAGGATGTGTCCCACTTCCCCCAAGTCTGACGTCACAAAATATTAAATACCGTTAGAGACAACATTTCAGTGAAATTGTAATATATATTTAAATAAATATCTATATTTCTTTACGCTCTATTTTGATTAGTTTTATATGCAGTTAAGATTGCTGAAATACGAATTGCAATTAAATAAATGTAAATATGTGCAATAATTATAAGCATTGACTATTTACATATTATATATGTATATTTTAACCCCGACACTGTTTAGATGTAACCAGATGATTAGAGAATTGCGTTAGCATGCCTTGTGCTGTGTAATTTCAAAATTCATAGCTAATATATAAACGCTAATTTGTTTTGTGTCATATTTACTTCGGACTAATTTCGGGTAGCTTATCTATTTCTAAAAAGTATTTTACAGATTCGTAGTGTATACAACACAGCCGTTTCTAATATGGAAATTACAGGTTTAAATCCTGTCGGATCTGCTTTTTGAAATGCTCCTTTATTTTTGCAAACAATTTGAAATAATATACCTGCAGGCGTACCAGTATAAAATAAAAATCAGAAATATTAGCGATTTTTGTTTAACACCTGGATGATATAAATTTCTGTATTGTATTTGTAAATAGCAAACCAATGTGATGCATTATTACGATTTTTCCAGATTCCTGGTCCCCCTCGAGTAATATACTCAAGTATTAACTGCTTTTAATGCAGGGGTGTCATGAGAGAGCTGACTCCCACTCATTGTTGCCAGGCTAATTCTAAATTCTAGTAAAATACATGTAAAAAATTACATTCAAAATTTTCAAAGTTATAAACAACTCTCCATTACTGCTAAAAGGAATAGAATAGTCTGCCAGGACAAACAACGCATATTATCTGATCGGGAAATTTATCAGATATATAATAAACAATTAGCAAACAAACAAATTACGAATGAACGCGAAAAAATTAATTACTCATTACAACAAAGTACAAAAATAATGAACAATAATTAAATTTCTATTTTAAATCTAAACAGATTTTTGAAGGACTGCTAAATATTTACTAAATGCAAATGGCGAACCTCAACATTTACATTTATTTAATTGCAATTCCGTATTTCAGCAATCTTAACTGCATATAAAACTAATCAAAATAGAGTGTAAAGAAATATAGATATTTAAATATATAATTACAATTTCACTGAAATGTTGTCTCTAATTGTATTTAATATTTTGTGACGTCAGACTTGGGGGAAGTGAGACACAATACCTTTGGCAAATATCCTCGGTTAATCGAAATCCATCAAAACTTTCCATTGAATTATACATCTTTTGCAATCATTTTAAAGTCTTTTCTTGTATTAATTTTGATGATGTCAGAAAGAAAATGCATAATAAGGAAATGATATGTTTAGCCCATACATTCATCAATGAAATCCAATTCAAATGCAAAACTATTCATTTGGACAGAGCTACGCTCCAGATCAACTGTTCTTCTTCGATGTCTTAGCAATACGAAAAACGTAGTTGCATTTTTTGAGCCTTGTAATTATGTGGCACTCAGTGGTCCATCAGAAGAGCGATTGACTGAAGTTCGCATAAATTGGAAAATTATTAAGGAGTATCCTTCTTGGACTAGAGCGCATGTGAAAGAGTTAATCGAATTTCATCACAAACAATCGCATGTTGTAGGTAATTATTTTTCTATTAAAATTCCTAACTCATTTAAACAGCATAAATTTAAACCGACGAATCTTAGAAAATAACGATTTTGAGGAAGCATGATTTTTAGTTTTCTATGTAAGAATGAAGTTTTGTATTTAGGATCTGAATTCAATTAATTTTAATTTTTGATCGAAAGAGCTGACAAATTATTCGTGGATTTTGGAATGTTTCCTGTAAAAAATAGTTTCAGCTTGATTCTTAAGTTCAGGTGCAAAATTTCAAAAATTGAGCCTCGGGGATTCTCTTACAAGCATTTATAAAAGAGTGTGTATTCTTTGAGGATCAAGCGGTATAGTGGGTTGTTAAAGGAAATTTCAAAATAAAAACAAAATAAGTAATCCATATCCTATACATCTTAAAAGAATTTAATAGATTTAATTTTTTATTTTGGAAGCTAATGAATTAGGTTCGAAGTCGATCCAGCATTATTCACTGAGATATTAACGATTATTCCCCAAAATATAGGATCATGCCGGTATAGTGGGTTGTTAAAAGAAATTTCAAAAAAAAAAAAAGTAGTCCATAGCCTATGCATCTTTAAAGGACTTTAGTAAATGTAGTTTTTAATTTGGGAGCTAATGAACTAGGTGTGAAGTTGATCCAAGCATTTTTGCTGAGAAATTACAAACGACGAATATTTGTGAAAACCAGCAAAAAAAATTTTTTTTTAATTATTAAGTTTTATTTTTGATAAGGTACTGAGATACACTAACTGGAAAAAATTCGAAAATTTTAACTTAAAAAATTTTTAAAATTTCAATTAGGCTCAATTTTAAACCCCAAAAAGGCGATTCGTCGTTTGTAACAGTCATTTTTTTCATTATTCGTTATTTTGGAACAAACTTCGAATATATATATATATATATATATATATATATTTCGTGGTTAAGTCAATCAGACATGTTCTTTGTACATGTGTGCCTGCATGCTTAAATGCATGCTTGCGGTTATGTTATACTTTGAAAGTTAATGTGATTTTTGATTGATTGAGAGAAATACATTTAATTACATGCATGCAAAATTTTTAATTGCATAATTTTTCTTTCCACGATGAATGCATTTAAAAGCAATTATTCAAGACATGACACTCGCGTCATTATTAAATGTCTTAATGAGTCACATTGTGATACGACAAATATTTATCAACACATACTTGCGCGTTCTACAAACACATTCTTATCAAAAATATTTATTTCAACAATCAACAATTATGCTAGAAATTATAACTTAAAAAACGAGAGAAGGCTTGACTTACTTTAGAATGAATTTTTAAACCAGATTTTTCGTTTATTGGTACAGCTCAACTAGGGTAGACAATCGATGCACAATTGATGAGCAGGCAGAACAAGTTGGTGTTTCTCATGGTTCGATGTATACGATTCTGACTCAGATATTGCACAAAACAAAGAAATGTGCAAAGTGAGTACCACACTTGTTGCCCGACGAACAGAAGCACATGCGCATCCAACTGTGCAAACCAATTTGCAGCGCTACCGGGCAGATCAATGTCTTTTGAGTCAAATTGGTACTGGTGACGAAACATGGGTTTACAATTGAAATATTCTTCTGGAGCGACAGTCAGCGGAGTGGGGCGATGTTGGTGCACCCAGACCAAAGGAAGTCATGCAAAAACAATCATCAACGAAGGTTATGCACATTGTTATTTTTGACAAACGTGGTGTTCTGCTCAACACTAACCCTAATCTCAACAATTCATTGAACTCAACGTGCCTAGGTGCATTAACAAAGCTTTTTCTTGCTGAGTCTTCTAAATGAGCAGACTGTATCAATTGCAATGTTTTCCATCACGACAATGCTCCAGCACATCGATGCCTAATTGTGCAAGACTACTGAATCGACAAGAGTGGGACATCTTGTCTCATCCGCTGTATTCCCCAACCTTGCTCTTGGGATTGCTTTCTCTTCCCCAAAATCAAGGAGTCGATAAGCGGTCAGTCGTTTTCGACAATTGAAGAAATCAACAAGGCATTTAATGCTTCACTTCATCAAATTTCAAGTCAGGAAATATCGCATTATTTTGACTCCCTGGTGCGGCGCTGGGAGAAATGCGTGGAACTCAATGGTGATTATGTTGAATAGTTTATAGCTGCTTTTGTATTTGATATTAATATAAACTTTATTGGATCATTTATTGTTTGCTACGTGAAAATGGAAACTTAATTTTTGATCAGATAGGTTATATATAACTATCAAATTGAAATATGCAACAACTAAGCACAGTGATGGTTGACACTTTTTCACCCAATTAAATCGTAAACTATCCATATTTATTTTAAATCTTCCAAATATATTTCTTTATAAACACTTGCACGCTTTTTTTACGGGAAACTATCAATTAAATAGTACATTTGAAATATTTGAGATAATTTTGGAAGGTTTGAGATTTGGTTGGATGTAAGAAAAAATACCAACACACAGTGATAGAGTTGACATTAATTCACATCTTGTGATTGGTAAATGAGCGTTGATCCCAAAAATAGCTTGTGTGCTAGTGAAAAAAGTAGCACTGAATGTGTAATGGATGAATAATTCAACTTGATTATTTAAGGAATGACAACTTAAAGTTATAAAAAAATTGCAATAATAGCTACTAACGGCGTCCTAAAAATTAATAAATGGCTATTTTGAAAACATAAAATCTATTAATTTATTGGCAATAAATTTTCCCATCATTAACTCATTAACCAGATTTCAAACAGTACCTACTAATATAATACTTAATATATATATATATATATATATATATATATATATATATATATATATATATATACATTGACTAATAATTCAAAACACATTAAATTCCACTAGGACAGGTCGAATTGAACTACTTTGGGAAAATGTATTAGGTTAGCATACTATCAGTTAAAGGGGAAACATGGAAATCGAATGTATAAGGCCGCGTCACTAGGGTAAATTCAGAGATTCACTGTTTAGCTGATTGCCGAAAATTTATGTGTGCGTGATA
>CABFPE010000271.1:758345-769738 GCA_900660155.1 Hofstenia miamia | reverse complement strand
CTTTCAGTTTTAATTCATTTGAATCGCAGAGCCTAAAGACATAATAAAACGACAAATAAAACAATTATTTTTACATAACAAACGGAGATTAAATTTGTCATTTCAAAATTGCGTAATGTGATAATCTATCCTGAGATTATGTTGAACTGTTTTTCATGCATAGTGTACAAATGAAACAAATATTCAAGTAGATTGCTGTATGAGACAGGGTAATAAATCAAACCAACGCGCAGTGTATTGATGTGATTACAGAGTGCAGTGTATTATTGTGATTACAGAGACAGCAAAACTAAACGCATTGTTATTCAAACATACAAAATAACTTCATTACCATTATTGTGCGAACTTGAAGGAATACGGAGGCTTTTCAAACATCGAAATATAAAATGTATAAACAGTCAAATCTTAAATAATTCGTTAATAAAACAAATTAATTACTTATACTACCATTATTGTGATGACTTGAACAACTTGGAGGCTTTTTTTCAATCATTGATTAGAGGCATATAGCAGACTTTTAATCTAGACAAATATTTATTGCAATATATAGATTAATTATCATACTTTAGCATGAGGCGAAACAAACAGCAGAGGCTTTTCAAACATCAAAATATACAATGCATAAACAGTCAAATCTTAAATAAATCTTTAATAAAACAAATTAATTACTTATACTACCATTGTAATGCAAAGTTGAATGAATATGGAGGCTTTTCAAACATTAAAATGTAAAGTGTGTAAAGAGTTGAATCTAAAATAAATCGTTAATAAAATAAATAAATAACTTCATTACCATTATTGTGAGGACTTTAATGAATGTGGAGGCTTTTCAAACATCAATATACATTTGCTGTGGTGTACTTAAACTTGGAGACATTTTCAATCAATGGAATGGAACATCACAAATGATAGCAAACAAAGCTAAACATTTTTATTAATTTATCACATGAATAAAACATACATATGTTTTGTTGCGGTGGACTTAAACAGAGAGGCATTTTTCAATGATAAACACGGGTTTATGAATGGTGGTAGACTGAGCTAAATATTTTTAATAATGAATTTATGCATTAAAACACACATACATTTTTTTTGTGGTGGAATTTTCGCATGGAGACATGTTTTTTTCTTTCAACAAAAATGACGGAGCATCACAAATGATGGAAGATAGACAGAGCTAAAAAATTTATTAATGGATTTATAAATTCAAAATGTACATATGCTTTGTAGTGGTGGACTTTTGTGTAAATTTATAGATAATTGGAAGGAAGCACACATTGTGTGCAATGATGAAAAATATTTACAACAACAATAACATCTAAGCAAGTAAAACATTATTAAAAATAAATTGACAATTTTCCATTACCATATACAAATATTCAAATCGACTATGGAGGCAGAGCGGGATAGCAGAGGCAATATTCATTATCATGTGTCTAAACAATAATTATTAATACGCACACAAAATAATTTTCATATACCCAAACGAGGTCTTTTGCTGCTGCTTGTAGACGGTTCATTTATAGAGGCATCTTCTTGGTTAGGGCGTTTAATTGGTGATTGTGGAATATCTAATGGAAAATTAGTAAAAATACATGTAAATGTAATCTATACCTTTATGACCATATGGCAAACTTTGGTAATGATCCACCAGATATCTCTTGTCATCATAAGGCGTTAATGCTACTTTATTCATCTGCTCAACAGAGATATCATGGTTGTGACTGCAAATCATTACCATCTCACGTCGTAGAATTTCTTCACCATCCAAAATTCGTTTGAAAGTGTCNTAAATATGTAACGAATAAACAAACAGATCATTCAGTATGGAGCAATATTATAGTGAACAGGCAAGTGGTCGAAATTATTTCGGCAATTCTCATCAGAAAGGATTTGGCATTGTGAAATCATTGGAACGTATTGCTATACCACTAGTAGTGAAAATGATACCACCATTGAAAAATGTTATTACTAATGTCAGTGAAGAAATTTTGGATCAAGCAATTTCAGGTGTAAATGACATAGTCCCTGGTGATAATGTAAAAAAGTGGTAAAACGCAGAATTGGAAATGTTACAAAAAACACAGTAAACAAGCAATCTAAGAAACAACGTAAGGAAATTAGTCAAAATGGTAATGGAATATCTACATCTGATAGAATAACAAAAACTATCAAAACACAACGTGGTGTTAAAAAACTTTTAGTCAATGCACAAAATAGGCGTAAACGTGATAGTCTGAAACAAAAAATGCCTAGAATAAAAAAACTGATATCTTTAAGAACTTAGTATAAATACACAAGGTCATTGGGAATTGTTATTAGTTCAAGTACAGTCATGAGTACCTTCACACATTCATGTTTGGACATTTTTGAACGAGATAAAGTTTTGGTGGTAGCACACAAAAATATTTCCCAATATCAGAGTATTTATGGCCGTGGCAAGGAGGTTACACTTTTTTCTGATTGGTCGAGAGGGATGGCCTTTGACCTGAGACGCAGTGGATATCAACGGAGGTGTTGTACTGACGTCATGCATGTACTTTTACTAGTATTTGTGGTATTTGTGTGGTCTAATTTAGTTTGTATTTTTTACTTTATTTTCCCACATTTACTTACTTATTAGTTTTACTTCCCCACATTAATTACTTTACATGTATTACTTTCCCACATTAACTTACTTTACATGTATTAATTTCCCATATTTACATACTTGTTTAAAAATAGGAATCGAAAAATATTTCCAAGTAAAAATAATTTACATACTTGTTTTAAAAAGTGGAATCGAAAAAATGTTTCCAAGTAAAAATAAATATAAATACATGCTTCCACAGATGCATACTCTCGCCATACAGAGAAAACGAACATTTATAAAAAATAAATTTATTTACAAACAAAATATAAAATGCACTAATAAATGATAAAGTTCATATAGCGAATTTCATCTACAGTTGAATGATAATATTCGTCACGACTTCATTGTTGGATGAGAATGGTGGAGAAAACATCCACAGAATACTTCAAGATAGAAGTTCTTCTAATAATGTTAGTTGACGACGCTAAAACATTCAATTAGTACAATAAAAACAGAAATTAAAATAATGACAACAGTTTTAATCTTTACATACAAAACAAATATAAAATATTATCTGTAAACAATCGTAACAATGAAAAACAATATGTACTATTATAATGTAAAAGAATGCTTACCAAATAATTTTGCAGTTTTATCACAGCATTGTTCTGCAAGTGTATTGACACATGATGATTTCCGCAGATAGTGTCTAAATTATACAAGTCATTATTTGAAATGAGATAACGTTCACAATAAAAAAAATGATAATTAATAATTAATAAAGAAATGAAATTTTACTTACAACGAATCATTCATACAAACTGTCATCACAGCATATTTACAAAACAGTGTTATTCCAACTAAAATAAACATTACTCTCTTTATTGAAATGTGTAGAAAGTATACTTTCCAAGTGCAATGAATGATCTAAATTGATAATGTAAAATTTTAAACAAAAGACATATATACCCAGCTTTGTATAATCATTTTTTCACAATATTGGCTTTCAGTTTTAATTCATTTGAATTGCATAGCCTAAAGACATGATAAAACAACAAATAAAACAATTATTTTTTACATAACAAATAGAGATTAAATTTGTCATTTCAAAATTGCGTAATGTGATAATCTATCTTGAGATTATGTTGAACTGTTTTTCATGCATAGTGTACAAATGAAACACATCTTCAAGTAGATTGCTGTATGAGACAGGGTAATAAATCAAACCAACGTACAGTGTATTGATGTGATTACAGAGTGCATTGTATTATTGTGATTACAGAGACAGCAAAACTAAACACATTGTTATTCAAACATACAAAATAACTTCATTACCACTGTAATGCAAAGTTGAATGAATATGGAGGCTTTTTGAACATCAAAATATAAAATGCATAAACAGTAAAATCTAAAACAAATTGTTAATAAATGTTACAAAATAATTTCATTACCATTATTGTGACGACTTGAACAACTTGAGGCTTTTTTCAATCATGGATTAGAGGCATATAGCAGACTTTTAATCTAAACAAATTATTAATTGTGATATATAGATTAATTATCATACTTTAGCATGAGGCAACTTAAACTTGGAGACATTTTCAATCAATGGAATGATAGCAAACAAAGCTAAACATTTTTATTAATTTATCATGTGAATAAAACATACATACATATGTTGTGATGGACTTAAACATGGAGGCATTTTTCAATGATAAACAGAATTTTCACATGGAGACATGTTTTTTTTCTTTCGACAAAATGACGGGCATCACAAATGACGGTAGATAGACAGAGCTAAAAAATTTATTAATGGATTTATACATTCAAAATTTACATACGCCTTGTAGTGGTGGACTTTTGTGTATATTTATAGATAATTGGAGGGAAGCACACATTGTGTGCAATGATGAAAAATATTTACAACAATAATAACATCTAAGCAAGTAAAACATTATTAAAAATAAATTGACCAATTCAATCACCATATACAAATATTCAAATTGACTATGGAGGCAGAGCGGGATAGCAGAGGTAATATTCATTATCATGTGTCTAAACAATAATTATTAAAACGCACACAAAAAATTTTCATGTACCTAAACGAGGGCTTTTGCTGCTTGTAGAGGTTTCATTTATAGAGGCATCTTCTTGATTAGGACGTTTTATTGGTGATTGAGGAATATCTAATGGAAAATTAGTAAAAATACATGTAAATGTAATCTATACCTTTATGACCATATGGCAAACTTTGGTAATGATCCACCAGATATCTCTTGTCATCATAAGGCGTTAATGCTACTTTATTCATCCACTCAATAGAGATATCATGGTTGTGACTGCGAATCATTACCATCTCACGTCATAGAATTTCTTCACCATCCAAAATTCGTTTGAAAGTGTCAAAATTTATGGTCTTTTTAACTATCCCCGTAATACCCTTTGTACTAGATTTTAGGTCGACAACCCCACTATTTGCACATATATATTGGACGGAATACATTTTCGATTTTAATGCCACCATTTGATTGATTATTCCGCCCCCCAGTTCATCTTTGACTTTTAAATAAGTTTTCTTATTTGCCTCACTAAATAATGGTGAATCTCTCGGATAATTTGAAAAGTCAAAATGACTGGCTATTGCTGGCAATTCATCGTACACATTTTTGCTCTTTATTTTATACAGGAGAGAGTCGGTGTCACTGTATAATAGGGAAATTCAATTCTTAAACGCCTCCTTCATGATGTTATAGTGGAATTGAAACATTTGCAATTTGGACACATCTAAAATTGTTTGACCAATATAATTTGGTTTCGTCCACTTGATCTCTTTATGCCGCAACATGACCTGCACTAGATTTTCGGAAATTATATTGAATGACTTAAATTCGGGTGTCTTAATTAATTTTTCAGCAGCCTCCTGATTACTGACAAACTTGACTATGCATCGTTTTCTGAGGGATTCCATAGTCTTCCCGAATACCGCGTTTGACATTAATTTATAAAAATTCTTTTCAAAGTCATTCTTGGCAGCTTTTCTTTTCATTGTGTTTAAATCAATGTAGGGCTTTAAAAATTGCGATTGCTGGAACTGCAATGCTTTGTGGAATTTTGTCACTTTTAGACCCTGTGCAATATAAAATTTAAGAACTTCATAATGTACCACGTATTCTTTTTTATCGAAAAATGTTTGCATTAATTTTGGTACTTTTCCCATCTTTAAATTTAACATGGTTTTTATATGTTTTTGGTATGGTGACAACAATTCATCACCCACACACATTTTATGCGGAGCTAACAGATAATCGGAGTGTTCTCCATGTAGATGAGAGGGATAATGTAGGTCAACCATAACCAGATAGCCTCTGTCTGCCTCTGACAGTGTAGCAAGTATATTTTCTAGACTCTCATCTGTCCAGCATAGGCCTCCAGTGGGTAAAAACTCAGACATTGATCTGGCATACAATGAATTCAAGTCTAAAAAGAGAGAATATGTGGAGTCTTTCCCACTATCATAACCCTCCACCATTGGGTTATTTGCTTTAAAATAGTGACTTGATTAAACGCTGGACATGCCTCCTCTAATTTCATCTTCAATAAATTCCAGCTGATCCAGATTGGCAATAGGGTCCCATGACGTCTGTGTGTACTTCAGCATTGTGTTCCAGCTATAATTTGAAATTGTGAAGAAGTGCACAACGTCTAGCTTGTACATTTCCATGCTCTCCAATCTAAATTCTCTAATTACATTGCCAAGTAAGAGGGTGTCTGCCTCTAAATAATTATTATGGTAGTTTTTGAGCATTTGACAGCCTCCTTTTACCCAGGTATGTTCCTGCTCAAAGTCCAGTTCTTCCTGCGTTATAGAAATTTCCCCAGTCAATTGGTTCTTCCAGTGGACCAAGTCCTGAAGCTCTGTATCATTAAATTTCTCAAAACTATCTAAATAATCATAACACAGCACACCTTTTCCTCTGCTGAACGCCTCTGCTTTTCCATCATCCATGCCCGTGCACAAAAATTTATAATTTTCACTGCCAATGTTCTTTGTTAGGTTGGAGAGACTATCTGTTATAATATGATAAGAGTCTAGAAATTGTAATTCTTCATACAAAAATTTACTAACACAGTTTTTATCTTTATAATATTGTACGGGAATTGATAAACTAAGTGAAAACATGTTTTCACTAGTGCAGGGAATACAACTTAATTTTTCACCTCCCTTCAATTTTAAAGTTTTCAATAAAATATGGAAGTCATAATGGGATGTGTTATGTGTGAATATGGGGGTGAAATTAGGGGATCTATGCAATATATTACAGTCACTATGGGCAATGCCTCTAATTTTACCACTATAGTGTAGAATCATGCCAATCCACCATTAGTAAATAATTTCTCAAAACTTATTACTTTTCTTAGTTAATACGTTGAGTAGGTTTGACAATCTATTTCTCTCCTTCACCATGAGTGTTTGGATTAATAACTTAAATTAATATGTGTTAGCCTTTCTAACTGTGTAACTCACTACAACTCATTTAGGTAAAGCAGGAAAAATGGAAGACAGGATCGACACTCAAAGGTTGCAATGCATTTCCAGAAACACACTGATCAGCTGCGTCTACTAATTAAGTTGCCTCTTTAGAGTAGAAACCATTGAAGGAATTGGTATGTGAATAGTGAACTCAGTGTGATGGGGTTTGCGACTACTTAAGAATTTAGTGCATTGATTGTTTTTGTTATTATGAAATTGTATATGGAATTGATTACTGCAACCTGGATGCTCTAGTAGCTTATTATTGAGCCTTACATGTAATATCCCTACATATATAGAAATACATAATAGCTCTTGATACATGTAAACGATCAATGCTGCCTGCAGAAAAGTATACACATGAGTCAGCCAAAGGTCTACTGTTAGGAACAATGAGCAACTGGTTGTGACTATTAAATAATCATATAGATTTAATGTAATGTAAACATACAACTTAAATAACAATCTGAACAGAAGTAATAATAAATGTATTAAATCACTGATCATAGGATAACATAATAACTGACTGAAATTCATTGATAGGGAAGTTAACATGTAGAACATACTGATTACAATCATAATAACAGGCAAGCAACAACAGGTAGGAAAGCTATAACAGTAAAAAGCTCCTATACCTATCTGTAACCTAATAGCACTAAAGGTAACTACAGCTGTCGCCCTCCCCACTGTGGAATAGTTATTAGGAGGCTGCTCCAGCATACCTTTAACTGGATGTGGGAACCACCATACAATAACCCAATGCTTAAACGTTTAGCTTTCCATGAGAATATAAAATAAACTGACAAGAGAAAAGTAAATCCAATGTAAGTTTGTTCATCAATAATTATATCATTTCAAGCATATTTATAGCACTTTGTAATAAATAACTAAATACTTGACTAGTACCTGTTAATAGCTTCTTGTTTACAGTTTTCCCTTGTTTTGTATTTCTGCTAATTATTATGCAACATCAGTGTTAATTTAACTACACTGTTTGGCCATTTATTGTTTTGTCAAATACTGTTGAGCATAATTTAAATCTAACTGCACAAAACATTTTACAAAATGAAATAATCAATCCTATCATGTGTTTACATTTTAATCATTATAATCATTATAAATATTTTTAGTCTTTGTTCCATTAATCCTTTCTCTCATCTTGACCACACATGATAGTTTGATGGATTATGTCACAATAGTGACAATGATCTATCACTTTTTTCGAAGTTGTCTCAAATAGTTTTTTGCAAAATACACAGGTAGTTGCATTTGCTAGCATTCTTGTTCATTCACCAAGTGTTATTTGTAGTACGCAATGTTTTTGCTTTGCCTCAAACAAATCATGTGCAATTTTTCTAAGGTGGTTCCATGCATTCTGCATGCATTCCTTGCCAGAAAAGACTTTAGAAGAAAGCAGCTCCTTTTCTGTCATTGTTGCAATGCAAATACCAGAGGGTCTCTGCCTCACTTCCTGAACAGTTTAACTGGTGGCTGGACTAGGTAGGGGACCATGCACTTTTTCTGAAATCATTTCTATATAAAATGTGGCCATTAATGGTACATAGTTTTTCGCCCCATAATTTTTAAATACAATTTTTTCTGACTGACTGGGGAATGTAATTTTGGGTTCAGCAGATCCACTACATTTCTTCTGGTGTCTCTCAAAATTTTCCTTCACACACAAGCCAGATAAACATTTAGGACACTGCATTTCTTCACCTTTTCTATTTTTGAAAAATTTTAGGCAGGCATTCAAATTTGTTATGGCCACATAATGACTATTTCCACCTTCTTCAATTAGTAGTAAATTTGCATTTTTCTCATAGTCCTTCTCTGATACATATGCAGGAACCAAACTCTGATCATTAGCATTTAGAGCATAAACATTTACCTTTATTTGATTGAGGTCCTCAAACACACAGACGTCATTTACAGAGAGTGGGAAAGATAGACCATTAATATTTAATGTATGCTTAAATTTATTTAAATGAGTGACTTGACATCTAGCTTTAACTTCTGGATGTAGACATGCCAAAATAGCATACAAAAAGCACTGGTTGGATTCACCACAGTTTGGATTTACCAGGAAATTATTTTTCTTTAGGCAATCTGGTAGTGGAATAAATGTGCCAGCACGGGTTGGTCTATACTTTGCAATGCATAGCCCTACATTGTTTATATTTTTAACAACCCACCCCGAGCCGTTGTTTGCATACATGGAAATGTAGTTTGCAAGCACATTTATCATGCAAGAATATGTTGCCTCACAAAGACCTGTATGAAAAACTGAAGCTGGTTTACTAGTTGGGTGGAGAATAACTTGCTTTTCTTCATTTCCATCGGTTCATGATAGTTCCACCTCAGCTATCAGATAAACTTTGGCAGAGAAATGTTTGGCCACATCCTCCTTAATAATTTTTGCAATAGATGGTTAGGCAAGATGGAATGGTGAATAAATGTCCACTGCATTTAATTGTTGGCTTTCAAAACAGGCAAAGCTTCCTTTACATGCCATATTTGTTTTATGCAAAATAATCTCCTTGATAGGCATTGGTGCTGATCATTCATGAACAATTGTAACGTGTTCAGAAAACAATGCCTCATTATGGAAGAATAATATTCATTCAGTGCATAGATACACCCGCGATTTTTATTTCTCCTAATTATATGGGCCTGAAGTGCATGGGCGTGGCAACAGTCATTGCCAAAAGTGAGAGACGAAATTGCGTAGAAGAAAAATAATGATTTTATCTGATAAAATGAGGTGAATATATAGATTGACCAGCCAATGGAAATACATTGAACTTATGAAAATTAATTATTGGTTGAAAAAATGTGATATAATAAATGTGTTAACAAGGAATTTTGAAAAGGCGAAATGCGGTTTTTTGAATGTGTGATAACGAGGTATATTAACAAAATGAAATGTAATGTATGNTGGTGGGGTTCTGCATAGATCATCAATTAGATTGCTCAATGAGCCAGATGCTAGCGTTTCAACAGACATTGCCAAAATTGAGAGACGAAATTGCATAAGAGAAAAATAATGATTTTATTTGATGAAATGAGGTGAATATATACATGTAGATTGACCAACCAATGGAAATACATTGAACTTATGAAAATTAATTATTGGTTGAAAAAATGTGATATAATAAATGTGTTAACAAGGAATTTTGAAAATGCGAAATGCGGTTTTTTGAATGTGTGATAATGAGGTATATGAACAAAATGAAATGTAATGTATGCAAGCGAGTGTGATATAGCCGTATATATTAACAAACAATGAAATTAGTCATGGTATATAAATTTATTCTTGTATGTTTAGTTTCTGTCCTTAGTATATTAATTCAAGAGTTTGATTTCTATGGATTTAAAAATTTAATAAATTGAGAGATTTACTGTCATTTATTTATTAGCAAACTATTGTGTGAAAATTTAGTTAGTCAAATACCAACTTTTACAAGGTACATTGAAATCTATTGTTGGAAAGTGATAAGCAAATATTTATGAGGATGTACTTGTTTGTACTTTTCTCTGCAGAGTTTGTCAGTACATTCATACAAAACTTTNTAACAAACAATGAAATTAGTCATGGTATATAAATATATTCCTTGTATGTTTAGTTTCTGTCCCTGGTATATTAATTCAAGAGTTTGATTTCTATGGATTTAAAAATTTAATAAATTGAGAGATTTACTGTCATTTATTTAGTAGCAAGCCATTGTGTGAAAATTTAGTTAGTCAAATATCAACTTTTACAAGGTACATTGAAATCTATTGTTGGAAAGTGATAAGCAAATATTTATGAAGATGTACTTGATTGTACTTTTCTCTGCAGAGTTTGTCAGTACATTCATACAAAACTTTCATTTATTACAAACTTAAATGTTGGAAGAATTAACTTTATGTACAGCAGGATATAAATTAACAGCCGAAATCATTTTGTCAAATGATGTTTATTAATATGTATTCTATTTATTGTGTAATCTTTTATGCAAATGGTAAAGTTCAACTACATAATGTAAATTGTAGAATGTCTTAAGATGGGTATTTTCGTGCAATATTAAATAAAACACATAAAAACAAAACCATTAACGCTTCAAAATACAAAAACTATAAATATACAACAAGGAATTATCGAATTTATGTGTATGTAAATTTTTCTTTCCCGTTTTTGAATGTTTATACTAATATTTTCATAAAATAAGCATTTTGTTCATTGCCTATAACGAAAAGATGTCTTCATTTTGATAGATTATTCAGTTTCTACAATGATTCAAATGGTGG
>CABFPE010000271.1:742164-757309 GCA_900660155.1 Hofstenia miamia | reverse complement strand
ATAAACTAAATTAATGCGGTATTTCCAATGTCATGTATAAAAAGGAAAACTCACGTAAAAGTTTATAAATGTGTAAAAAGTGACAAACCATATAAAGAGAAAAAAGTGTATAAAGTAGAAAACACATGTAAAAGTATATAAATGTGGGAAAGTAAAACTGAAAAGTAAGTAAGTAAATGTGGGAAAGTAAAACTGAAAAGTAAGTAAGTAAATGTGGGAAAGTAAAAAGTAAAAAAATGCAAACTAAATTAGGTCACATAAATAACACAAAAACTAGTAAAATTACATCCATGACGTTAGTAAAACACCCCCCGGCAATATCCACGACGTCTCAGGTCAAAGGCCAACCCTCTCGACCAATCAGAAAAAAGTGAGATCTCCTACGACCCACCTCTCGACCAATCAGAAAAAAGTGAGATCTCCTACGACCCCCTATTACTACTTGCGCCTTAAGTGAAATGTGTCATCAGAAATATCAGTTTGATTAAACCCTAGAAATAAAAAATCCCCACTTTGGTCTGAACACATTGTCAAAAAAAATAAATTTTTTTAATTTAGGTTTGTCAAAAATATTTTGTCACTAGATGGCGTCCACTAGAATCAGTCCGTTTCCTCATGGCAAATAGTCACAGGTAGGGTGTCCCAATGTAACGGGGTCTCGGCCTTCTTAAATACTTATATACATATAGCATTAACCAATAAATGTTGATGTTATTAAATTTAATAGTGAAAACCTATCAAATATCACTTCAATAAAGTATGAAGCTTGTTTACCAACTTGAAATTGTAACATTTGCTAATGAAGTGTTAATCTAACTTATACAAAAGACTAGAAAATGAAAATTATTATGTTAAAAATTCAAAACAATCCAATCAGCAGGGAGAGGCCTCCACCATCACTAAACTTTATCTTAAAATTTGTAACAATCATTCAATAGACAATATTGCTCAACTCCAATAACTCTGAAATAAATTTTGGCAGAAAGGTTTTTTAATTAAAAATTAATATTATTGTTTTCAATTAAGCAAAAACATGCACTACACCATTCATTTTTAATCAACAAAACTCGAGTTGATTCGACCCAGCTGGAAATCTGTTAATGCTTAAATTTCGAGTAGAGTCTGGTCGGATATTCGGCTCAACCAGAATCAAAATTTTGAGTACTCGCATGGCCCTAGATAATTAGATAATACTCTGAATGCAATTCGCCATATCCGGGTAACTAATTGCAATTAGAGATGAGTGTGGCGCGGTGTCCTGCGAATGCCGTAGTTGCGGTAGAAATAAAATAACTTGCGGTGGCATAAAAGGTATATTTATGACTTGTTTTGCTTTAAGATTTAAGCCTATTTTACCTGGACATAGTGACTTAATCCCCTTCCATATTTTTAGATATAACTCAGAGACCGTTTCTTAAGTAAGCTAATGCGTAATTTTCAATGCAAAGTTATAATTAAATGTTTTTTAAGTTTTATTTGCATTATAGGCTTTTCTCTTGATTCCTATTTAGTAATATTTCTAACATTTTATATCAGTAATGGCAATTAAGCAAATTTGATACATAACCTAATTAATACAGGCATAATTTGCATATTAGTTATCATATCGCAAAAATGGTTATGCCAACTATATTCCTGACTTCTCAAAGTATCTCCACATCAAATTATGTGCTGATTGGATTTACCGTTTCAGAGATTTTATGGGGTTGGCCAAATCGCCACCTCAGGAGTAACTGCTACAAAAAAGCCCAGGTAAAATAGGGTTTAAATCTATAAGTATTTCTCAAAAAAAACTGTTTCTGAATCAAAATTAATAGATTTCACATACAAAATATTAACTAATACTACCTCTGTCCGGAAATATAGTGTACAATTCAAATGAAATGAATTTTTGACATGATATTATTTGAGGGTCGAAATGTAAAGAATGTTTTATCTTCCATCGTGGAATATTACGACTAAACAGAAAAAGGTCATAACAATAAATGACAACTTAGAAAATCTGGGTATTAGAGTTCATCACCTTAAGTTGAAGCCTTATCTAACAGAGGAAAATATGACATGTTCAAGATGAGTTTTATCCTTTTCCTCTTATTTGCTGCATTACAACTTTTAATTGCTCTTAACTCTTTTGCATAATTTAGTACTTGCATATCATTAAAAGAATCATTACATAAAAGTTATGTACCACTTGCTTTTCCATTCAAAAAATCTTATTTTTAAATGTACCCTATATTTCCGGACAGAGGTAGTAGTAATTTTTTTCCATATTTCATGGGAAATTGGATACTACCTAAAAAGTAGTGCTTAGCGGTGATTTTTTTCTCTGCAGTCGAAAATCTTTTACAAAGTCTGTACCGCGCTTTTCTCTAGGTGCAATATTGTTTCTTAATCATGTGAGCACAAAATAAGTACGATTTGTAAAATTATATTTGATTAGAATACAATTCATTGGTTGCATTGCTATTTATGTCCCCTAATTGAGCTTTGCACAAAAATTTAGGCATGATGTGATATACATCCCTATGTGTGATCTCATATTAGGTAGAATTTCGAATTTGTAAACTTTGTGGACAGTTGGAAGCAAGATAGTACATTGTTGCGATCAAACAGTCTTCACTCCCTCCGAGTTTGAATAAAGAAAACTAAATAATTGGGTTCTTCTTTGATGTGTTGTGTAATTTGAAATTTTACTGTTGAGGCAACTTCTAAAATGTTCCAGTTTTAAGAAATGCATCTATGCACTTTGATTAGTTCCAAAAGTTCCTCTCGAACTCGCGGGAGTGCTGCCGCAAGGATCTAAGAGGTGGGCATACTTTAGAGCTGAAATTTGACTTAGAAACATACAAATAACGAGATTACCAAAGGCTTCCGGTATTGAGAGTAATGTTGATTAGAGCTGTTGCGCGATGCAAAAAACGGCCCGGGCCATTTCGGCAAGGAAAGGGAACTTTTTCCAATTTTTTGCCCACCAATCCAAGGTGTTAATTTTCATGTTAACTCCTTGACAGTGGTACAGAAATATAACGGTACTGGTACACTTCAGTTTTAAAAGTGGCCTTCGTAGTTGCTGGAGCAGTTGAATGTTTCCTGATGAGTTTCAGTTTTTTGTTGGTGACAAGACATTCATTGACCTCCTGCGGATGCCAAGTTACATATTGAATTTCATTACAAATTATCATAACCTAACTGCTGATGGACAAATCATCGGCCATCTTTTCCAGAAAGTCAAGCACTTTTAAAATTGTTAAAGTTTAAAAACTCCTTAACAGATTTCAAATGCTTCACTGTAGGGTCTAATAATGCTGTGGCGTAATGGATATAAATTGACTGAAATCTATTCTCCCAGTTGGCCAACATATTTTCTTTCATGGAAATAATAACATGGTGTTCTCCTGTGAAACAGGCATGAATATGATTGCATATCTATTCTAACAACAAAATCAAACAAAATCGAATTTTTCGATAAAAATGGATCATCTTGAGTTTTTATTCAAAATGTCTCAATATATTACTAGAAAAAAACATGTCTGCTTCTGGTACGCTCAAATAGTAGTAAATATCATCATAATATGAAGCTGATAAATTTAATATTGCATATTTGTTTGATTCTAGCACCTTTGTCGCTTCAGCAAATGCTTCAAGGAATTTGGTGAGTTCTTTAATCAGCAACACTTCTTCGTCCGATAATATTAAATCAAATTTCTTAACTTTACATAGCACTTGTTTGATTGTGACATTATTTGCAATGACACTTTTCAACATTTGCAATGTAGATGACCAGCGTGTGGGAACTTCTTGTTTGAGAGTCACAGCATTTTGTACTACTTCCGGATCAAACCTTTCATCGTTTTTCAATTCTTCATTGATGTCAGAGATATTTCTCAGCATTGTTGAGCTATCTTCTATCAAGGCAATATCCTCACTTTGGTAAATAAGCACTATTACAAATGTTTTGGCTTTAATAATCAAATCCTTAGATTTGTTTTTTGATTCCGTCCACGGTAATCATAGTCGGCAAACCATGTGCATCATAGGGAAGTCACATGTGGCCAGAAATTCCTTTGAACCTGATGTTATTAGCAGCTTGGTCCGTTACATGAACTTTCAATTTGCTCCCCAGTTTGAATTCCTCGATAATAGCATTTACACTGCTGAGTATATTCTCCCCCATGTGTGGATGAGGAAAAAAATCCGTCTCCAGCAGCACCCTTTGCAATTTGAAGTGTTTGCCAACGAAATGATAACTATGTGCAATGTATGCCTTTTGTTTGTACCAATCTGTTCAACAATCCATGGTTGATGTGCCAAAGAAATGATTACCAGCTTTGAGAAACTTGCCAACTTCATTTTTCATTTCAATATAAAGATCTCCAGTTGTCTGTGCCAAGGTTTGGCGGGTTGGCAAAAGATCTGAATAATTGAGATATTTTTGCATAAAATTTTGAAACCCGTCCTTTCTACCGAATATAAGGCAACGGTGTCTTTGGCAAACCACATAGCAAGATCTTTTGCCAACTCTGTCTTCTTTATTTTGCCTAACTCAGAAATTGGAATAATAGCTTTATTAACTTTATTAAAAATTTTATTTTTTAGTTGAATTTATTAATTTAATAAGTAAAACTTTATTCAATTAATAGCTATAAAAATTCGTATTCCAATTCCTGCCTGCATCCAATTTCGTCTTTTTTGAGGAAACTTGAAAAAAATCCTTCATGGAACATCCCGGCTTTTTAGCAGTTTGTTTCCAAATTTATTTCATGATTATCCAATAGATGACCTCAAAGGTTTCCCGCTCAAATGGTAATTTTGTACTGAAAAAACCTTGAAATAGCAATATCAGTTTTATTGTCAACTTTATCAATAATAATGGTTCTCATCCTTAACTTCGTCTTCAAATCAAACACCAACATATTTGAACACCGCACTTTTCCTATCCGTAATAAGCTCAAGCTTGAAACACTTTTGTCTCATGTCCATGCAGATCTGAATTCAAAAGCAAATATAAGCAAATGGCTATAAAAGGTTCCTGATTCAATTTTCCTGCCACGCCATTCTTTTGATGCTATGGCAGTGGCATGACTCGGGTTAACCTAAAATGGGGTGGCAATACTGTGGCGGGACATCATGCAGCTCTAGTGTTGATCGACTATAGCATCTACTATTTTAGCATCAGTTGTCCAAAACTTCTAACAATATAGCATATGCATTTGTTCTGTAATAATAATTCTGATTTTCTTTGAAATTATGTATTTTTGAGGTTTTGCAAACGAAATCCCGCATAATAATTGCATACAGAAAATCAGTGCATTATACTTAAATAAATATCATGTTAAATAACAAAACATCTAATGAATGTTGCAACGAAAATGTGGATTAGCAACCTCAAACCTAGATTGGAATTCGATTGGATTTCAATTGCAAAATTCTAGAATTTTTTTATTTGATTGGATTGGATAGCAAAATCAGTTCAATGGACAAGCCTGCATATGGGCGAGATGGGATGGGATATCACACATTTTATTTCTCATGATGCTGAATTGTCGTACTTAAATAATACTTTTGAGTGTTAAAGTTAATAAAGTCAATAAAATTTGTCGTTTTGCATGTTGATTTACACATGTAATCCTATTTAGTAGAAACTAAAACTAAACCTAAACGTTCATAAATTAAGTACTTTTCCATATTAATATTATAAAGGGAATCCCGCGAGAGAATAGGACAGGCATAAAATGCCATGGCATGGGACAGAAAAAAATATGTCCCATGGACAAGCCTGGTTCTTAAGGTGTCCAATGTTGCAAACTGGCTTAGATTTAAATATCTGACCCGTATTAACTTAATCAATAGCACAATCGTCTTTAGAACACATAAAAAAATAGAAATTTAATCAATCTGAATAAAGTTCTACATATTCGTTTGTTTTAAAAATTTTAACTTGAATAAATTTACATTTTCGACTTATTTGAAATGGCTTTTTCTTATAAACCTTACATAACTAACAAAATGACTGTTCTCAAAGTACGCACAAACGATGTATCCTGTCATGTCCCAGTAAAACTGTACATTGATTTTTTCATAATTTTAATAGTTTTCCAATTTTCGAATTTTTATTTTCGTTGAATTAGTTTTCTTAAAAAATATAATCTTTCCTTACAAAATAAAGAGCACCATCACATTCAAGGTCATCAAATTATTTCCAGAAATAACAATTCTCACCACAATACAAAATCCACTCATCGCCATGTAATCAAAGCTATAGTAAATATCCTGAAAAACCAATTAAGAAAGTGGTCATAAACACTGGCTTACTTGACGTTTTGAACGCAAAAAAACAGTGAAGATGAAGAAAATTTTCGAAAAGATATACTGGAGTTAATACTGCCAATAGGCGATAATTTCATGCCTAAAAAGATAACTTTAATGGAGATTACACCAGTCATTGCAGAAGAGAAGATTCATTTCAATAAAATCATCATGAGGTACAATGACATCATCAATTCGTTTGCCAATATAAAAAATGTTGATGTTATTTTCACGTTTGAGCATTTTTTTTGGAGAAAACACAATTGATCCTCGATATTTCACTAAAAATGGAATTCATCTGTCAACTATGGGTATTGCATTAGTTGTGCGAAAATTGTAACTACATTTTGGTCACTACAACAGAGAAACTCGCTAAAATAAACACACATATTACAGGCCAAAAAGAGCAAACCCAAATTTCACCTATAGTGAAGTTGCCCAGAGGAAAAATACGACTCAAAGGATCAAATCTCTGAACTAATGAAAATGCTACTACAGTTGCTGTAAGATTTATGTCATTAGCCTTGCATCACTTAATAAAAATCTCCAATATTGCACAAACGTCATCTTACGTAAACACTGGTTTGCTAAAACTAAGCCAAGGAACTTATTAAATATTACTGAACGATTTTTAAAATTTTTTTGCAAAATTACATATTGTATTTCATTACAAATTATCATAACAGTTTTAATGAGAGCAGGAGACATACATACTAATCCAGGTCCAAATGTACTTGATAGTAGTGATATATATATGGCCTCTAAAAGAATTAAGAACAATTTTAAAATTGCCTATCTGAATGTACGAAGCTTACTTGTACATAAGCTTGAGCTAGAAGAGATATATAATAATCTAGGCAATAACACAATTTTCGCCTTCACAGCTTGTTAGGAAACTAATATAAATACATACATACATTCTAAAATTCAATGGCGAAAAATTTAAGTTTAATTCTCTTTTTATCTTTTTTTAATTTGTAAATGGTTTGACTGTTCTTCAGATTTATTTTACGTGTCTTTAGTTTTCAAATTTGCACTTCATTTATATATATATAATATATATTTATATATATATATATATATATATATATATATATATATATATTTGTAAATATGTATTTGTTGTACTGCTATAAACATGAAATAAAGATATTGAACAATAGAATGGGGTCCTAAAATTACTGTATACATCATTGTAAATCCCTTAAATGTCATCTTTAAGAAATGATAAAATGTAATTACTTCCATGATTATTAAGACTTGTTCACTTAATCCTATTTTTATACATTATACAAAAACAAAGAATTTCTTAAATTTTTAATAGAACATTTTAAATTAACTTTACAATATCATGTAAACAGTTTTTTTTATTCCATTCTTTTCTCAACTTTGTTCAAGCTAACACAATCTAATGTGTGCTGTCTTCCAGTTATTGTTAAAATAGATGTTTCATTGTTTAACAAAAAAGCAAAAGCTTTACTTCTGTACAAGAAATTCATCATAATGGAGCAATAATTAAGAATGCTAAAGACATTTGCACAATATTTAATAAAATGTAGAAAAATCTAGGCAATTTTAACTGAGAAGACATAATAATCGTTCCCTACAATTCAACAAATTTCCTTAATTTTAAAAATCCACATTTTCATAGTAAGCTCACTTTAGTTATAAGGCAAACAAAAACAAATTTACAATTCTTTTATTAGTATCTCAATCCTTCTATGGAATGAATTGTCTACAGAAAACCAAGTCTTAAAAAAAAATACCTAAAACTAAAATAATGCAATCATATAAATTATATAAGCCTTAATTGATTGAATATAAGTGCAGACGTTTTAAATTAGAACCAGTGAAAACATTGTGCTGGTCCTGGAAGCAAATAATATGTGTTTTTTTTACAATTACTGTAAAGGAATTACTAATTTTACCAAATGGAATCAAAGAGATGGCTTTTTTGTTAATAGTGCTGGCTAATCTTGTCACACAGTTCAGAGAATAATGGTTTGGCATGTGGAATTAAATTGATAGTTGGAATCACTGCAATAGCTTAAGAAATTGCATGTATTGTTAAGGTTCTCACCAACACAACAGTTTACAAATTTCTGCACCCTGAATATTTGTTAAAATAGCTTTATGTGTGGAAAAGGCAAATTACCTAAGTGAGGAATTGAAACTAAGCTTATAATTCACAATTAGAAAAAAATCAGCCAAGTTTGTAAATGTTTTTCTAGTTTTTAAAGCATTATAAAATTTTGAATATCATGTGATCATACTATTAGCATTAAGTTTTGCATTGCTTTGCAACGTTAAGATAATTTTGATATCCTTAACTTAACACTTAAAATAACAATACTAGTTGCTCTCATAGTAGTATTATGAATGGGCTAGATTTGCACTATCAACTCTTCTATGTTCACTATGAAATAATTAATGGCAGTAATTGCTATATAATTTCAGTATTATTGCTTTTGGTGAGTTATGCATTGCTGTATGAAGCTTAGATAAGCTTGACATCCTTAACTTGAAAATTAAGATATTGAGCCTAAAGAAAGAAACTATACAAGATGATTTTCATTTACCATGAACTCTTAATGCATCATAAAGTGTAGTGAAAAACAAAAAGAAACTACATTATACCATAAATTAATAGACACTGGATTTAAAAACAATTTTCCTAGAATGAACTGATAAAACAGTGATTTTAACTAAATTGATGAACACTAAACATTTTGAGCAAACTATTATTTTTAGAATAAAACTAAGCATAGCAATCTATTTTCTGTGCAAAATTTACCTAATTCTTAAATTTTTTAACACTACATCATTGATAATAGGTTGTATTTAAATTCTATTTGAAAATTGGAATTGCTAGTTTATTCAATAACTATGGCCTTCAGCAGAAGAATTGTCAAAAATGGATCATATAATTAATAAATTAGAATAAATATTCATTGAACAAACTTTATTCATCATATCCAATATTTTCCTCCAGAATTAATTACTCAAAAAACAGTGATTTTTAAAGCTTTATTTGGTTGTGCTATTGTGAAGTGTGGTTTTTCTAAACCAAAATATTGAAGTTTACAAAATATAAATGAGATCAGTTTCATACATAATTATTTTTGCAAAAAATCACTAATTTTTTAAGAAAATTCTAGACCCTTAAATAATCTAAGCCAGAAAATTGCATATTATGAAGAATTTAAGAGAAATTTAAAAAATTAATTTTGCATGTACTTATTGATATAATACCAAATGCACAAGCTAAGAAATTTTAAGTAGGTTTTGCAAATTTTAAGAAATGTATTTTTGTTGTCAGAACTTTTTTAAATTCAACATGTTGAAGCAGTGCAAAAAATGGAATTTCCATCTATAATCACAGATTTTGGTGCTTAATACATGTTCAAAGCTTCATTATATCAAAAGCTCTGGCCAGCCTAACTCAGCCAATAATGATCCTAGCTACATGATTGCTTTAAACAAAATTTTTTGCAGATTAAATGCTAAGCAATATTTTAATTAGAGTAATTCTTCATTTATAATTCTTGCTCCTATGTCTGCCAAAATTAATGACAGAAAATGACTGAGATGTACTAATAATGTATGCCTATGAGTAGTGTTATCTCTAAGTTCCAATGACTCTAAAACTTTCTGTAGAGTAAAAGAGAAAATGTGGAGATCCAAAATAAACTTCAGGTGTTCTTCTTTAATCAAATTGCATCAATAAGTCTCCAAGAAATATGAGAATGAGTTTCTTATAAATAATTAAGTATTCAAAACACAATAGTTTGTCCCTATATATACCATGTGACAAAAAATGGCCAAAAACTATAATTTTATAATTTAAATATCTGAGAAACTTCAAGGGTATTAAAACAGAAATTTCACAATTAGCACAATTTCATAAAGGTGTCTCAACTTTACTTCAGTAAGAGATTGAACTTCTTTGTGCAGAAATACAGACAGATAAACGTCGTGGTAAGGATTTCATCAAATTGTCCTCTGTCTCCCAAGAAACATTGCCAGCAGTTTGTTCTAACAAAACTCTCAATTCTGCCAGATCTGATGGAGAGTCTTTTTCAATAACTGCTTTGATAATGGACTACAAATTCTCAATAGGTGAGAGATCAGGACTTTTTGGTGACCATTGAATCTTTTGAATGTGATTGTCTGACATCTACACTGTTGACTTCTGCGAAGCATGTGCTTGTGCACCATCTTGCTGGAATATTCATCCATTTATGGAAAAACTTTATTACCATATGGCAGCAAGTCCTCTAGAATACTCACATATTTATTGGAATCCATAATGCTTTTAATAAATGTAATGTAGAATTCTTGGGTGTGGATAGAGCACCTCAAATCATAACAGGAGGGAAAAATTTTGCATCTATTATTCCACTATATTACCAGACTTACACCACAATTTTATAGTATTCCGATGTAAGTAAAATAAGCACTCATCTGTGGTGAACACATTTTCCAATTGGAAGTCTTGCATTTGTTTGCAATATAGTAATATTTTCCACCTATGCCCAGTTGTCAAATCAGGATTTATTCTTGGTTTCATGTAAGCTGCAACCCTAAACCGTCTTTGTATGTTTCTTTCTGATACAGACACTGAGCAACGATCTAGTAAATGGCTTTTAATGTCTTTTGCAGAGGCTGAGGCCATAACAATGAGCGATTTCTGGTCATCCCCAAAAATCCTACTGGGTCTGCCACTTCCAGGGTTCCCTCTCCGTGCAGTATGACCATATTTCTGTTTCAGGTACACAGGGGCATTCCGGTTTTTTCATCAAAACTTCTTTGTTAGTTTTGCCGAGTTTGACAAGAAATTGTAGCTTTTCAGTATTGTTTTGCATGGATATCATGTAGAAATAAAGTGTCTCATTCAATAAATTACCGCGTTTTTCTGGCGTGCACTGTAATTGAATTTCCCTGCACATCAAAACCTCTGTTGTACATCTATATTAGAGTCTGCATACAGTGGCGGATACAGAAATATTTTTAGGGGGTGGCAATGCAAGATAGAATGCTAAGTGCTTAATTCGGTACTACAGCTGGTTGAAAAGTATTGAATTTGTAATTTTTAAAATTCAAAACTATACAACTTCTCAAAACCCAGCTGAAGTTCTTATATATATATATATATATACTTATTTCATTGTTTTAGCCCAAAGTAGTAATATTGATAATGGACAATTGCGTGAAATAGTATCGAATTTTTCAACAAAACAGGATTATTTTTTATCTTTGAGTAATATTTTCAATGAAAATATGCACTAAATTGAATACATTATGTATTTCAAACTATAGAATTTCATTGCACACTACAAATGAAAAATTTTTACTGTGTTTTTAATGATAAAGGATTAAATAAAGTACAAAATGTTCACATAAAATTATGAATGTGTGCCACCTTGCCAAATTTTGATAAAATTCAAGAAAATCAAACATCCCAAAATGCAAAAATCTTGCAAAAATCAATGAAATGTAAAAATTAAGAAATATATCGTGCTGGGTTTTGAAAAGTTATCGAAGAGTTTCTTGTAATTTTGAAGAAGATGCATGTTGGTGAAGATGAAGTCCACCCATGTTATTAAATTTAAATACAAACAGTTGATGCACCTTATTGGGTACAAAAGAATTTGGTTTGTGATTTTTTGCACCACTTTAAAGAACCACTGTCTGCATACAACAAACTACCAACATTTTCTCATTGTGTCTTGAGAAGTATATGTTCAAACAATCCGCCATTTTTTTAACACGTGGTACATTATAAAAAATCTCAAGAAGCAACTAAAACACCAAGCAGAAGTTTTTCTTGTGACTCTTTACAAAAAAATATTTAGCTGTTTTAATGTGCCTTTTGCTTGAACACACATCCCAAATCATAAGAAAAGCAAAAATTATTTTAGGTCATAATTTGAGGTATTGGATTGAAAGATATTATATTTCTAGCAAATATGAAGTCTGCATGTAAAATGACCCATATATGAATTTTCTCAAAGATTACATCATGCTAACCTAAAATTTCTATTTTGTAATCCTAGATGTTTTAAGGCTATCGTTCATTATACAGCAAACCACAATTATTTGCTATATAAATGCAAGGTACCACATTGTGCGATAATTTAATTCTTCCATCAGGAATAATCTAAATTTAATTTACTATCCTAAGCGATATGCTTTATAAAAAAGATTGACATTTAATTAAAATGGGCTTTAAATGTATCAGCGAAAAACTCAACGAGAACAGCATTCACTTCTATGACAATTCTCTTTTCAATCAAATAGTCATATTGAATAAACTGGTAATATTCTTCAAGCTATCAAAAACTAAGATTATAATACGATTAAAATACCGCGATTTATTCATAATTAAAATTCAACATCACAACGTTTTACATGCGTTAAGTATAATAATTTTTTTTACAGAAATCATTCATTCGAGCCTGGAATTCTATTCCTAATAAATTAAAAACATTGAAAAATTTAAATAATTAAAAGCATTTAAGTATTTTTCGCAAGCAAAAATATGTCTCTAGTAAATCATAGCGAGAGTGGGAGAGGATTACAAATAAATAATTAATAAACTAAATTATTTCAGAATAGTTTAAAAATCACTTCTAGTTTGACTAGCGTTGAAACCATTCTTAAGACGATGTATTTTAGGAATGTGGGGTTTATTTTGGGATACATCTGCTGGTGTTAGTCAATACATACAAAACATTGCTTAAAAGTAATATGATTGGACAAATACATTATACACCTTGTCTTGAATTAGGTGAATTTATCAACAATCTTATTGAAATTTATATTTTACTTTTTTATGATGAAGTCATTTTTATTATGAAATATTTCTACCTAGAAGAATTAAGAAACATGAGACCAGTTCTATTACTTTTAATCATCTAGTAAAATGCGAAACAAAATTTGAAACGAATATATTATAACAAACATCAAGATCAAGCTTTTTAAGGGTCATTGAGTGGATTCTTATAAAATCTTTACAACCAAGTTTTAATATCAAAGAAGTCCATTTATATAATAAAACCTACCATTGTCCAAAATTTAGAACATTAGCAATTGTTACAGAATCTAGTAAATTTAGAGGAAACTATTCGTAAAATACTGACAATGGCTTCGTAAGCCGAAATATAATTGCTTGCATGCTTTTACTAAGATTGATAAAATTCCTCAAAAACAACTAGTTTTTCAAGCCGATTTTTAGAATTGTATTAAATGTTAGGAAATATATGAATTTCTTCAATATCTTCGGTATTTTGGATTTGCAATTGTCTGTGTCTTCTTCCAAACAGCCTATCTGTTCTACAAGTTGAAAACATTAATACAATATTATGCTAATTGATTACAGCAAAGCTTCAAAAATTTAAATAAATAGTTGTTTATAAATTGCATGACTTACAAATATTTCAATGGAACAATTCATCAATTACTCTTTTGTAGTTCACAATTCAATACATTGATTTTAAAAAAATATATAATAATTTTAAATATATATATGTAGATGAATACATACAATAGAGCACTTATCAAAATTTTGCAAATGAGAAAACTAATATAAAGCACAGCTAAGTTCAGTTAAAGTTGAGGGGATCATAATATTCATCTTCAGAACCTAAGTAAGTATTTCCTATTGTCACATTTCATCTGAGCAAAATCTCTTGAATTTACTTTTGCAAGTAGAAACTTGACAATAGTGAAACCTGTTGATTATTGTTGTTCAATAATTCTAAAAAAATAAATGACTTTAAAAAATAGAGTGCTTTGAGGACTTGCAAGATTTCTTGGGTAAATTTTTTAAGGGTTAAAAACTTCAAGTGTGAACACGATTCAGGTGGATGTTCATGTTGTAGAAAACGTCGAGCTGTGTCCAATTCTGAGTTTAATCTATTGTTTCCAACAGAAAATCTCTTTAACCATTCTAATAAATGCATTTCTGAACATCGGACCACTGACAAAATATAATACAAAGTTTAGTGATGAATTTGTGATTGCAAATACCTCAGCAAGTTTCTCAACAATTAAGACGTATGCCACTGCCTTTGCGTTATTTGCTTTTATGGTAAATAAGGTAAAAAGGCACAGCATGCATGCTCCAATTAAAACCATAAACGCCATACTAGAAATAACCAACATTATTGTCAGACGTCGTTCTACCTCGTTGACATTTTTGCCACTTCGCAACTTATATACAAAGAAAACATTACATGCGCATATCACAATAAAAGGTATGGATGAAGTTATTCCAAAAAACACTATGCGAATATACCAATAAACCAAAACAGGGTTAAAAGCAAATATGCAAATCCCTTCCACAATATCAAATAGATATAAATTCAGAGCAACAATTGTGTAGACTGTAAATGTTATCCCAAAGCTGACTTTGTAAGCTAATTTAGGCTTGCTATATTGCTTGAACCAAATTGGCGCACCAATCGCTAAACATCTATCAATCGCTAAAGCAATCATGTGATAAATGGCTGTAATTGTACTACCCCAACTATGCCAGAAAAAGATCTAAAAATGTAAACATTTAACTCATGCGTTATTATAAATAAAAGTAAGACTTGATTTAGTCCTACCATCACTGACCCATAGGTTTTAAGTTCTCTGCACTTAAGAAATTTGTTCGGGATACAATCTCTGGATTTTTTGGTCGCGAAGAATGGATTTTTTCAGATTTAAGAATACGAAAATAGCAATATATTTATAATAAAATATTCTGCAATGAATGCATTGCAATACACTTCTTGGCACAGACTTTTATCACAATAATATTGTACTATATTGCAAGATTATTGGAAAGTGA
>CABFPE010000271.1:726216-737797 GCA_900660155.1 Hofstenia miamia | reverse complement strand
ATATATATATATATATATATATATATATATACATATATATTTGTAAATGTATATACAAATATATACAATTATGTATACACTTTAATATTTATTCTTGTAAAATACAGATCCTGCATCACATTTGATGGAATATCTTTCGGAATAAAAGGCACGCAAGCTTCATTTTTTATTGTAGGAAAACTGGTAAGGATAGAGGAATATTCACTCTTTCAATTACTCTCTAAAATATGGCCTACAAATTCTTGTAGGCAGACTTTGACTTCTGACTTCACTTAGAGTGTACTTCATGTTCTTCAGGAACAGCAATATTTCATTCACAAATAGTCATCATAAATTGGGGCATATTCCCAATATATGAGTTAAGTCGCTTGGTAAACATGTATTGGACACGCCTCGCTATCGATCTGTTTTGGCCCTCTCGCTTCTGCTTCAGATGTTCGGAAAATTTTCGCTAATGCTGCCAGGCTAAAATCCTACTCAACTCCTGTGTTTATAACAGCTACCTTAACAATGAAGGCAGAGCTACAGAAAAATGCTTACTGAAGCGGCGTTACGAATTGCTTGCTAGAGATTTGAAGATTAGATATCTTAAGCTGTTTGAAAAAGACGTGGAAGTACAAATACCTCATGAATGACTAGCTAGTCAAACCTGTGTTCTGCTTTGGAATGCGCAATCACTATGACAAAAGATTTCTACCTTAATAAGTGTCATTATTGATAAAGATGTTAATTTTTGCGTCATTACCAAAACATTGTTGTGGGGTGTAGTTTCCGACTACAAAGTCGTGACTAACCCACGGCAAAGTAGAGGTGGTGGGATACTGTTTGTACAAGTATATTCCTATGGGTTTGATATAAATGCTCATTCGTCTTGCAGCAATGATTGTGCCTTTGAGATCTTTGATGGATCTGTGTTTTATTGTAATTTTGTATTTCGTTTGATGAGAATGTAGAAGCAGATATGCGTCCTACCAAATTATTCCTTCAGCAATTTTCGAAACTGATGAAGACTGTTACCTTGATATGATCTGAACTTATCCTGGTTGGAGATTTTAACTTTCATGTGATTGATCCTGATAATTTATTTGCTAGATATTTCTCAAGCCTCATAGATTTTTTGGGTTTATTCAATCTGTTATTGATCAAACTCAAACGGCAAAGTATAGCTAGGCAACATTATAACTCTAGATTGATTAAATATTATTTGCAATCTTTGCATGATCTACGGTCTTCATGGCAGCGGTGCTATATTCTACCATGAGATGGTAAGTTCGATTTTAATTTTTATCTGTGTGTCAACAGAGACACTATGGTAAAGTTGAGGGATATCTGCTCTACTGAAGCAGATCTATTTGCTTCTGATACTGTACGTTAAGCTGGTTACCTCTTCTAACTGTTCAGGATTAAAAACAACTCCTTCATGCAGTTTTTTCAAATGATTTGAAAGGAGGATCATTTTGATAGAGTAAAATAGTTTGGACATCAAGCAAGCTTTCCCAGTTGAATTCTACTGGTGGACTAACATTAATATAATAATTCACAGCCTTATCAGAGAACTCCTTGACAAATAGCAACTATGTTGTTTTGTTTGAATTTCGGGTTCATTTTCACCTTAGGTATGAAGTACATGTTAGATTGTATGTTGCACAAATGCTTTCTAAATTTTGCAACAGATCAATGACGGTACTGCATGATTCACAATTTCAAGGTGTTTCCAAATGTGAGTAAATAACCTCCCTCAGTGGCGTAACTAGTAAAAAAGACCAAATATGCCATATGAAAATTACAAATTCTTGATTCTTAGTTTGATATTTGTTGAAAAAAACTTAATAAGCTGAATAATTAAAAAGGAAACGGGCATATTCAACTGACAAAGCAAATATTTGAATAGTTGCTAAAGCAGACCAAATGGCTATCTTGTAAGAACACAATAAAATTCAGAAAAAACGTACATTATTTACAAAAGTTTTTTACAAAATTTTTTGTTGTTGTTTTTTATATAACCGAATGTATTCAAAACATGTTCGAAATCAATGCTGTGTGCTAATACTTGGCCGATGTTAATGAGGCTTAGATTATTGAAACAATTTTGGCACATTGTGGATCTCAAGTATGACTTAATTCGTTTCAAATGACTGAAAGATCTTTCCTATGCAGCATTACTGATAGGAAGTGTAAGAAAAATTCGGTAAAGTGTAGCAATATTAGGGAATGAAATGTGCATATCATTATTACATATCATAAACTGAAAGAATTCTCGACAGAAACAAAATGAGAATCATAATCATCTTTGATTAATTGATCCACAATATTCACAAACCCCTGCATTTCGTAGACAATTTATATAGAGAACAACACAGATTTTGTTGGTATACTGTTCCAAGATGTTGAATTTTGGCAGCATTAATTTTGTTTAGCAAGTGTCCGGGACTGAGGGCATCAAAATATGAAACTATATTTATATCTTTAAATCTATCATTCAAAGAATTTATCATTCCATCCAATATTGGAAAGTAAACATTAATCTTGAATTTCAGTTTTTTGTCTGTAACTTCTGGATTTGGCCTACTGAAAAGTTCATGTACACTTTGTTTTGATTTATGTAAACGAATGATTCTAAATTCAGTTTCAAAAACGATTTATAACCTTCATCTGATCTGCTAGATTGAAATGAAATTTTCAATTCCTTCACAAGATGAGCTGCATGACTCAAGTCTATACCAGTTTTCTGCAAGTATTTTGACAGAATATTGCACTTCTCGAGAATGAATTCCCAAATCACTAGTAAAATAACAAATTCATATTCATGTAAAACATTCAGATGACCACATGCTGCCGCCTGAATACCACTTCACACTTCATATGTCATTGCTTACAGATAGATCTTCAAATTTTTTAGCAAAAGCTGTTATATTGTATTGAATAGAACAACAGCATCATGCCTATTAGACCAACGCGTACCTCCTAATATCTTTAATGTTAGAGGATGTTCTGTGGAAAACATACTCTGGTAATTCTGAAACACATGCAGACGTTGCAAACTTGAAGAAATAAAATTATAAACTTGGCCAAAAAAGATATTAGCACTAGAAACCTTTTCTGCTGTATCTAACAACACTAAATTCGATTTATGAGCAAAGCAGTGGACATATGGACATACAGTGCGTTTGGTGAATCATTCTTTAAACCAGTCTGCACTCCAGATATTTGTCCAGCAATGCTTGCTGCACCATCATACGCCTGCCCACAGCGCAATTTAATGTTCAATCCAATTTCACTTGAAATTTTTATGATTGTAGCATACATAGTTTCTCCAATCATTTTTAGACAACCAATTGACAACAACAATAATTGGTTGTCTAGCAAAAACTGCTTAATGTCTATAGGATTTGCATCTGTTGTCTATGTATTAAGCACCGTAGGTATTTTTCTTCAAAGTGCTTATGATAAAATTTGATGCACATTGTAAAGCATTACATCTATGGTTCAAAAACTTAAATTCAATTTCTCTATAAAATCTATAAAATATCTGTATGCATGCACAGCATTATTGTTTGTGTTACAATGTGCAGTTTAGATCTAATTGTTATTTAAAATGCCTAATTATGCACGTAATCATGAGGAAAGTCGAAAAGCAGTTTGTCTTATGTGTTTATCAAAAAGCAAATCGATGATGAATATTACAGACAGTGTGCTCTCAGTTATTAACGAATTTGTTTTAGAAGGTTTTGAGCTACTTGATGAACGTTTGCCAACTTCTCTTTGTGGCTCTTCCTACACAGTTTTGCATGAGTATAAAAAAGGTTCTTTTCAAAAAAAATACTCCTATACTATCATGAAAAGCTAGGGAAATTGAAGCCTACCATACGCAGCGGAAATTGCAATTGTACGGTCTGCATGACTGGCGACGCACAACTACATTAAATTTTTCCGATAACATTTTTGTGAGACCTGCAAAAGTTGGGCGACCATCAATACCAGATTTCAGCGTCAGTTCTGTTCCACCAAAGACTATGAAAATGTGCCCCTTTTGCCTAAGCGCTACTTCTCGTGGAATCTCTCACAACTGTACTGAGTCATCAAAATCTACTCCGGAACATCACCAAAAACAGCCAAAAAAATTATTTCAATAATTATCAAACAGAAAATGGAATCATCTACATCAAGTACTAATTTGACATTGGCTCAGTCTGCAGGTCGGCCAATTTCAATTTGTATTCAAGGCTGGAATGACAAAGAAAAAAGTTATTGAAAATCTGGAGAATATTAAGACTGACCTGAATTTAAGTGGTTATCAAGTTAAAAAATTAACAAAAAATATTCGCTCAGCAACTGGTAGTCGCAAATCAATGGAACCAAATTAAAGAGAAAAACTCCTTAAAAATACTCACAGAATTGATCACCTGTTTGAAGTCAGAAACGTGCAATGTTAAGTTAATGGATCATTTGCTGAAAGGAAGTTGGTAATATGTAACAATATTTCGGCTTTAAGGGAATTAATCATTTCCAAAAGAATTCTACACAGCCATGAACTGCTGGTTAAAATTGGCATTGACTCAAGCGGAAGTTGCTTAAAAGTGTGCATGAACTTGCAACGATTCGATGGTGTGCAAAATGGATCGTTCGAAGATTCAAGCGTTAAATAGCTTGTGATATTAGCTATATGCTACGATGTGGAATAGAAATACAGAGATATGACAGGAATTTGGAACTGTCTAAATTGTATTCATACACCATTATCGAATGATGAAAACGTTATTTTTGCAGTATAATTAAAACTGGCAAATATCCTCCTAGGATTGATGTCACATTCATCAAATCATCCGTGCTCATTGTGTAATGTTCACAAAGCCCTTTTGATGCAAAGTGGCAGCGTTCACACCCTGGGGAATCTTAGAAAGAATTTTTGGAAGTACTTTGACCAACGGCAGAATAAGTCTAAAGCTAAAAAATGCGGAAATAGCATTCACTTACCTCTTTTAAAAGAAAAAGATGAGACTATTGTTTTTGACATTATTCCGCCACCTGAACTCCATATCATGATTGGAGCAGTCAATAAACTGTTTGAAGGAATGAAGCAAGACTGGGAATGTGTGTCGATAAAATGGGCAGAAAGTTGTCATGTCACAAGGGAAGCGTACCATGGAGGTACATTTACAGGCAATTCAGCCCGAAAACTCCTGAAAAAGATACTTCTTCTTGAATATTTTAGTCCTCCACCACACTGCCAAAAGTTTGTGGCTGCATTTTACGCCTTGGATGAGGTTGTAGCAAGTTGCTTGAGAGCACATCTGCAATCAGGTTATAAAGCAAACATGACGTTTTGAAAATATTTACATGGAGTTAAACATCACATTAACTCTGAAAATTCACTGCATATTTCGACATGCTGCTGAATTCAGGTGAAAAACTGATAAATTTATATCAGTCCTCAATTATATTTACTCTTTCCTGTACTTAAAAAACTAATCTGAATAAGCAATCTGCATTCAAAATATGAATTAAATTGGAAACAGATAGTCAAATAGTCAATCAACACCTTAGTATCTATATACTAAGCATTCTGAGCTGCGGAAGTTGTGACTTTCAACAGATATATCAGTGCAGTTTTTCCCCTAACGAGTTTTTATAGATAGTCTTCCAGTTGTGGTCAGTTTTTTCTCAACACAGCAGCATTTCCGATTTATCCAGATTTACATAATATACAATAATAAGTTTTACTTTTTTCTCAAATGTTACAAATGTTACCTCGTATAGTAATATCGATTAAAAACAATATGCTAGTTATTGTTTGTTAACTGCTGTTTAAATAAAGCGTGTCAAATATAAAAATCGCCGAATTGATTGTTACAAACTGCTGATATAAAGGCAAGGGTTTGCTTCTGCAGCACCCCACTTAAGAAATAATGTTATATTTAAATAGGTTTGGCTTACATTTTTTGAATTTTAATAAAAATATATTAGGAAAACAAATCATTAAAAGTGATATTAGTTGTAAGATTATTTTTTGAGATATATAAATATTATTCCATAAAACCTGTATTTTTTAATTTCCTCATGTGATCAATATGCTGTTCATTGTGGTTTATTGTCTAGATATCACATATTAATTGGCTATACAATTGATATTTCTGTACTTAACTATATGTTAGCTATGATCTCAGTGTTGTATTAACACATTGGTCAACTGAGTCATGGCCCAGGGCTTCATGCGGTATTGACAAATTGGCTTACAAACATTTTTTACAGTTGTTAGAATTCAAATATTATTTTATAATAAAATTACCACAATAGTGATTCCCTATGAATTATTTCAAACAGTCTATGCTCATTTCAAAGCGTCATTCTAAAATAAGTAAATACATTCAAATGCAAAATTCATTTAGATTATCAGCTTATATGAAGTTTAAAACATATCACTTGGTTTTTGGGGAATGCAATATTAATTAATGAAAATTTGTGTTTTGGGTGGAAACAACACATTTACGTAATTCTAATGTTAATCTCATTTTTAATTAAGAAATGTTGTCTGTGAGTTAATCAAAACCGCTTCCATGTTTTATTAAGAGTAACAATAATAATATCTTTTGCACAAAGTGGACTACTTCTTAAATGTGAAAAGCAAAGAATAGGCACAAATCAATGGATATTTTGATGTTGGGCACAATTTGCCATTTCTAGAAGCGTTTATATAACTTGATAAATATTACAAAGGCAATGTTTTATATTTATCTTCTACAATATATAATTTATTTATTTATTCAATTGTACAGTATTAGAATTGAGAACAGCAAAATTAGTATAGTATTAACGCAGATTCAAACCAAGATAACTCTTCTTAATGCGACAATCACATTTTTCTATCAACCCTTATTGATCTTAAAACATTAAAAAAACTTTGTACCACAATGTAGTCTACTTAATTCAACAAGAGAGAAATTTGAAGATTTCATGAAGAAAATCCAGATACTAGTAAATAAGCATAGCTATTCTTTCGATTAAAAAAACAACAAAAGCTGATGTATAAAATAAGAATAGTAATATATTTTTAGAAAGAACAATTTTTAGTGTTTTTGGATTCTTTATGTGCTAAGTGAGCAAGACGCGAAAAGCTATAATCTAAATATCAAATTTACAATTGCATTTTGGAGCTGGAAAAAGTTGATCCATGTTGCGTTCTCCCAAAACTCGTTATTCGTGTCCATTTTCTTCATGACATATTGAAGACTCGCCTTATAAAACGATTGGCAAGCAAAGAGAAAGTCCTCGTACTGTTTCTTTGAAATATAGTCTCTATCGCGACCCTCACGCAAATCTGCTAATATTGTGATGCAACTCAGTCCGATATGTATATCTTCGAGTGGCAGGTAATTGTTCCCATCTTCTAATGACTCCAAGGTCAGTTCAGATAGAACTTCGTGTTTCAGGAACCTCTTAGCTATCTTTTGAATAAGGTCTTTCGTCATCGGATACACCAAATGAGCAAGCGGGTCAGCTCTCTGTAAGAAGAGATTATAGGATGTGAATAGGGGAAGGGCAGTAGAAAAAAACTGAAGATGTGCTTCGGTCATTGGATCCGTAAAACTTTTCTTTAATCGTTTAAACCTTGCTCCTGCCGATTTCTTTGATTCCTCTTCTTCGCCTGTGTCTTCCTTGCTGCTATCATTGGGACGATTCTCAAACATAGATCTCAGACCCTCGTATTTCTTCAATTCTTTGCTGCAACACAGCTCTAAAGACAACCAACGAGTTTTTACAAATCAAATTATCTCATCGTATTCTTCTCCGACAAAGTCAACATACTCTTGAAGAATACCTTTGCGTCATGTGCTTTTCTTGAAGTAGTAGTNGAAGCCAGTCACTTCAGCAAAAGCCTTTCCACCACAACCTGCTGCAAGATGCGCAAGATGACAGTTACAGCCAGCAATATATGTTGCCTTATTTTTGTCCCTTACGCGAGATTTGATTGAATTGCGTTCGCCTACATTGGTATTTGTATTGTCAACACCAACGCTCACACAATTGTCCCAATTAATCTCTGCCTTAGACATTTCTCCATCGATTGCATTGAACAATGTTTCAGCTTTAGAGCAGTTTTCACCACTTGTTGAACACATTCCGAAGAAACGCAACTCTACTTTCTTCGAACTATTGACGTCGAAAATCATAGCACATTTTGCATTCATCTTTTTGACACTATTATTGTTCGAGCCGTCATTGACTAGAGAGAACGGATTGGCTAACATGTGTTCTTCAAGTCTGGTGCTAGAGCATTATTTAAAATGCATGTAGATTTTGTTCGTCCACATCAAAAACTTTTGGCAATTTTGGAATCAGGAAATGCGCGGGCATAGAATTTACTCAAATGATCTGCGACATTCAGTGAAATGTTGTGTTGAACGAGAAATTCCGTTTGCATAACCTCTGCAATAATGACTGCACTATCATGTTTGGAAGTGGATGCCAAAGACGAAAAAGGGATTTGGGTCGATGTTTTCACTGCTTTGACGTTTTTGTTGTGTATTGATTCTGTCAAACTAGGATCACAATGGCGCTCGACATCACGTTTTCCCATTTTAGCACATGAGAGTTTCTTACTACACGGCATACANTGCTAGAGCATTATTTAAAATGCATGTAGATTTTGTTCGTCCACATCTAAAACTTTTGGCAATTTTGGAATCAGGAAATGCGCGGGCATAGAATTTACTCAAATGATCTGCGACATTCAGTGAAATGTTGTGTTGAACGAGAAATTCCGTTTGCATAACCTCTGCACGTATGACTGCACTATCATGTTTGGAAGTGGATGCCAAAGACGAAAAAGGGATTTGGGTCGATGTTTTCGCCGCTTTGACGTTTTTGTTGTGTATTGATTCTGTCAAACTAGGATCACAATGGCGCTCGACATCACGTTTTCCCATTTTAGCACATGAGAGTTTCTTACTACACGGCATACAGAAGAAAGAATTTGGTTCTTTTGATACACTTCTGATAGGAAATGTCTTTTCCCAGTCTTTTTTATACGAACAACTGTACGACTTTTTGGACTTTTTTGGCGGTGGACTGTCCGTAGAAGCCATTGAAAACAAGAGTACTACTCACCAGTTTCTCCACAATCCACAAATCTCCACAAATCACCTTGCTTTGTTTTCTACTCGAAATGAGACGTTCGACCACCGCACCTCAGACAAATTTATCACAATATGCCTCGTTGAAACAAGACGCGTTCTAAATTCTCACGCCAGGGGGTTCCGTTCCAAATCCACACGCCACTAGTAATGGCGTCCATCATTAATTACTTCGAGTAAACAAACCCCCTGGGCGTTTCCGTTTCATAATAGCCACTTGAGATTGTGGGCAAAGTCGTGGCCGCTCATGCTTTCAATAAAAGAACAGCAAGACATGAGTCACCAATTAAACCGTGTTTGTCAATGAAATTGAGATATAAGAGGTAGATAAAGAAAATTTCTTCCGATCGGGACTTGTTGATTACTCCGGGAGAAATGTCGATGTGAAAGTTTGAATGTTTGGGATTTAACCAAAATGCGTGAACTATGCGTGAGACAAATAACTCTGCGTGAGAAAAATGCCTCTGCGGAAACGTGCATGAGGTCAGCGTCCAATGCACGAGTCTCACGCTGAATGCGTGAGAGTTGGCAACCTTGTTTCTATTAAATCAAGAGATCGTTTTTTTGCATTTTATATTAAGTTCATGTATATTTAATTTCTATTTCCAAGTAAATGGAAAATTGTAATAGTAAATGTTAAAAACTGCATATCCTTCAAAACAAAATCATTATCTTCTAATCATGTTGACAAGTAGCATTGGCAAGATTTTAGAAAATTTTATTTCCCATTTAAAGAAAAGTGAAGTAATACTTTCGGAATTAAAATTTATGGCAACTCTGCCCACTTTAGGCCAATTTTTGGAAAACCTTTCAAAAAGTTTTCTTTCATTTGTTTGTTTGTTTCACCAAGATTTGGTATGATAGATCTTTTAATATAATCTTATCAATGAAATTGAAGATGCTAAATTGAAACTTAGAAAAGTGTATGATAATAATGTAAAATTTCCAGAATGTAAGTTTTGTTTTTCAAATTTATAATTACTAAATGTATAAAATTGCATGTATTATTGCGTGTACTGGTACGGAATAGTGAAATTGTTATAATTAAGTCAATTTTTTCAGCCTATTTTTTACATTTTTTCGACACAAAACCTAACGCAAGCCCTGTTCGTCCGACCTGGCCCAGCCTAAGAACTGCCCGGCCCATCTCCATCTTTGACCCCGCTTACACGTATGTTTTCCCTTATCAATTGTCTTTATTTACCAACAACTATCAAATTAAATAAGCATCACTTGCGTTTACAAAATAGGTTTTCCCTTATAAAAGGCTAGGGAAAACTTTTCGTGTAAACGCGGCTTAACGTAGCATCTTATGCTGATGTAAGCAATCCAGGCTTGCTATTTAGATATTTACAGAATTCATCTCATAGTGAAAAAATATGTTGAAAAATCGAAAATTATGGTATTCTGTAAAAAACATATTTCTCCGGTTCCTTCTGAAGGTGAGACTGAAATTTTGGCTTAATATTATATAATAATTTGAATTTCATTCACATTTTGAAGTACTTCGTAAAAAAAGAAATCATTCAAAATTTAGCTAATTGCAAATAATCAATTTGGTCCAAAATAGGATGTTATACGTGAAATATATAATTTGATGGTGAATCCAGCTGCTACATAGGCTTCTGAAGTTTATCTTCCTTACATCATGAAAAAATCTACTAAACTTAAAACTTTCTAAAAAATTTGCTTCTACAGTTAAACCAAAACATGTGCTAGATAACTTAATATTCCTGATTCTTTCCAGGATTACTTAATCGAATAAAATTTTCAAAAAAGGTTTTGACCGTTTCTATGAACAATATGTCAACCCCAGACTGACAATTCTGCTAATTACATTTTATCATTACCAACAAATCTTGATAATCACTATAGATTTTGAAAAACTTCAGTCAGTTATTTTTGCTTTTCTTTAGCTTTTAAATATATTTAGCAAAGGTTAACCAAATTTTGCTAACTACGAATGTGTTGTGACTACATTATTTAAAACTAAAAGACTTAACAACTGTCCTATAAAATAATAATTTTAAAACAACTAATTACTTCATTCTTACTTATTAGCTTAAGTCCAAATTTAGGTGCTTATAACTATAAAAAATTGTTATAATTTTTGTTGTATTTGTGTATTGTACTAATAAATATTCTCTCTTTTACACACTCCAAATTGCCAGCCATTAATGGGCCATTGTTGTTATCGTTAATGACAGATGACCACTGGGAGTTATTGTGTCAGTGATGGATATCCGACAATAACCAATTGGTTAGCCAAACAGTAGGTTTTGGTGGCAAAGAATCAACTTTATATGTAAAACTTTTTACAAATTTAAAATTAAAAAAAGGCTTTTCGCAATTCCTTTTACTATATTAAAAGAATCTACGAATCAAAATATTGAAGTTAGTTTTACTTGCAAGCATCTGCCCATTGATTTATATATATATATATATATATA
>CABFPE010000271.1:704421-716133 GCA_900660155.1 Hofstenia miamia | reverse complement strand
TATATATATATATATATATATATATATATATTACAGGTTACCCGCAGGTATCTTGTTTACCCGCCCGCAGTTATTTTAATTGACCTCTCTCGCTGTGAATTAGTAATTCAATAAATTTCCCACCTTTATCGATTATTGCACGAGCACACCACTTCATTCCCGCTACTAAAATAAATCTGAACAGGCAGCCAGTAGGGCAAGTAACACAATTACTAAAAAGCACTCTGGCTTGTTACCTTCTCATGTTAATGAACTTTTGTTAATTCGTGGAAATTTACATTAGATTGATTATATTTTTTTAATATATTTTTATCAGAAATGTTGCTTGTGAATGATAAGCGAAGATTAAAAGAGCCAGTTAGTAAACAATCAAGATGCTTCAGCAAGCAATTGAGTTAATACCCAATATTATTAGGATGAATACAATTAAACGGTGCTGTTAATTTTATAAATATTCATAAAGAGCAGGAAAAATTCAATTTGTGCATTGGTAGTTTTAAGCAATTTTATCTCGGTAATGTCAAAATTAATCAGTATTTTTAATTTTAATATGAATCGAATTTAGTATACTGCAGCTAAAATTAATTAGTGAGGATTCTCAGGATAAGGTTGATTGGAGACGCATTATTTCGCGAAGAGGGCCTACCCACGCCTGCATAGAATACATGTAGATCCTGTAAATTGAAAAGGTGATGATTAGGGCAACCCAAAGGGCGACAACGGCGATGGGGGTGAAATCGGCGAAATATTTCGATAAGGGAGAGAAAAATATAAAAGAGAAGTGAGGGTGTAAAAGGGCGAAATTAGGGGCGGCAGCCACAAAAATACATTAGATTATAATATTATTAAATTAAATTTTGATGTTAAATTTATATAGATTAGCAATCATTCTTCTCTGGTATAATTAAGTTAACAGCTTTATTTATGTTAACCATTGTAATACACTGGCCAATAAAATTGCGTTTTACAGACGTGATGTATTGATTTACAAATTTACACGCAGTGTAACCGCAATGTTTTAAGCTCATACATTAAACTCAAGCTGTGCGATGGGCAAATTTGGCCGTCCCCAAATACGAGAAAGCGCACTCATATGCAACACTCTATCCAACTGACTTTGAACAGCGTAGCAATATATTGTGGTGTAAATTATGCAAATGCGAGGTCAATACAAGCAAGAAAACCCGAGTAGATGATCATAGAAATGGCGTATCACACAGAAGGCGATTATCTAATTTAACCCAAAACAACACCATCGATCAGCTAATTCCAGTTGACATTGGGGCTCTAAAATTTACAAATGCGTTCCTTAGTGCCGATATCCCATTATACAAATTACGTAACCCTGCTATTCGTGAATTGTTTGTACAGAAGAATTTACCATCCGAAACGTGCTGTAGAAATGCCGTCAAAACGCTACACTCGCAAAATAAGGAAAACATTAAAACGAAGTTAGCTGGTAAAAAAATTACAGTTATATGCGAAGAATCCGCGGTCAATGGTTCCAAATTTATTCATGTTTTATTGGGCAAAATTGGCAAGGATTTACATTTAGTTTCCTCAAAAATTGGCGAAACAATTACTGCTTCGGAAGTATTAAGACATGTTGATGATTCGCTCCGAGAAATTGATATTTTGCGTGATAACGTTCTCCATTTTATTACAGATGCTGCGGTCTACATGATTGCTGCCAGTAGGATGTTAGAACGCGGACGAGTTAGTAGCAACATTAAAAGCTGCTACTACTGTTAAAAATAAAGCGCGCAAAAACGATTTTTATTCAGAAAATATTCTCGCTCCTCCTCAACCTGTTATAACAAGATGGTTGCAGGCAGCATTTTACTATGCGGATAATTGGTAAATCGTCAAACAGATTGTGGAAAATTGGACAGATGATGGAATTATTGTAGAGTGTGCCAAAACAGCCATAAGTACAGAGAGTTTGTTCACAATTTTAATAGTACTTCATCGATACAAGACACTGGGGAACCTTATTAAGCATTTCGAAAATGGCTCTCTGTCCCTCAAAACTGGGTACGAGAAAATTACGAATTTCTGCAAAAGTCTTGACGAAGATGACGATATTGGCTCATATATTAATAATAGAATTGAAACATCGGCTGATTTGATGGACATTATTCTAAGCAATGTTGCCCTCAGAAGTATATAAGCTCCAAAACGCAAAAGGGACAACAGTGGCAGTTGAGCGCACATTTAGCAAATTGAAGAAATTGTTAGCCAAAGATCGCAACTTTTCAATTTTAAGCATTGAACCTTATATTTGTTCATTTTGTAACGAAAAATAAATTTTTGTCCCAAACAACCAATATTTTAATGGGCGGAATAGGGTGCGGATTGTCAAATTTAATGAGGCGCCAAAAAATAAAACGGGCGAAATTTCAAAAAATAAGGGGCGGAATGTGGTTGCCCTAATGATGATACGTTAATTTATCACCACAATCTTAATCAGTAATAGAATCAGCCGATTTTTTCAGGCCCAATTCATCCCGAGCCGGATACGTGTTAGCCCGACCTCAATTTGGTCCGAATATATTGATGCTACTACTACTAGACTTTATACAATTGCGAATAATAATAAACAGGTAACAACAACATAATTACAACAAAAATATTACTACTAATATTTTCTCAAACTTAACGCTTTTTTTGCTGTCATTGCATAAGCATAATAGAAACAGTTCATATTTTTTGAGGATGATAAACTTAGAAGGAAATGAAAATTTCTAAATTTTGTGATCCGGTTTATACTTGGCCACGGTAAAAAATTTAAGAAGATAAGAAATGTAACAAACAAATTGTATCATTCTTATAAAAATTCTAGACTCCCATACTAATTCCCAGTTTATGATAGGAATTTCATAATTCTAACGCCTTAACGGTTACTGGATTTAAGCTTGAACAATGGTCTGTAATAGTTAACCCTACAGAAGAGAATTCTCTTTCTGATTGACCCTTACTCTCTTAGGCTAGATTAATATGAAGTGCGAGCATATAGAAGTTAATTTTGCAGAATGCAAATATATAATGTTACAAAAACGGAACTATCATAATCCTTGTAACATCATGCCAATGTCAACCCACTTCGTAAATCACAATTATTGATACTGAGTGGGACTGATTTATTCTAAAAGCTAATTTAGAATAAATCAACATAAACATTCAATCCAGAATCATAAATTCGTTTGTGAACTTCATGCATGTAGTGCATAAATCCACTTACGAATATCTAACAGAAAATCATGTTAAAATTGTCCTTCCTCAAATGTGTCAGCAGACAAAATAACTAAATTTTTGAAAGTAGGATTCAAAAAGGTTTAATAATTCTATCAGAACTGACCTTATTCAAGCATGGTTCCATGGCATGAGCCAACCAATGCACTCACCCGACGCGATTCCATGTCTTATATAATTTATGTACATTGCACAACTATGTAATTTTGACCTTATTTTGAATGTACATTAGTATTTTTATTGACTTTTTTCGCAATCTGATTAGTGTTCTATGTTGCGAATAAATATTAAATCTCTCATTATTATTCGTAAACAATAAATTCTGTTCTTAAAGTCATTCCAAAATATAAAATGATTAGTTTCCAAACTCCTTACAACTAAATGCTTGTTTGGATAATAGTCAATTTAAAATATTTTCTTTCAAAATTTCTCAGAAAAATGTTTCTGAAGCAAAATTAATGGATTTAACATACTAGATATTCATAGCAATTTTTGCTTATCTCATGGAAAATAGATGCCAATTAATCTTATAAAATTTGTACAAATTCACAAAATACCTAAGAAATTGACTGTAAAACTTTTCACTGAATGATCAATAACCATAAAAACCCATACAGAAATATCTATCTTTTCAAAACGTACATCTTGATGCTCACACCATTTTTTGACGTCAGATATTATGCCACTAAGTGATTAACCAAATTCAAATTGCTATACAAGAACTTGATTGAAAAAACTCGGAAGAGAAATAATCGAAACTCGAAAATAACGTAAAATTAAATTATTCTAGATTTTAATTTCTGTACCAATCGCAAAAACTATTTTTTAGCTTAGAATCATTGTAAAATAAATGTTTTTTCCCGTAAAAAACTCGGAATTAGAAAAAACTCAATCGGACTAGGTATTTTCTTTAAATTTAATTGCCCCACAACATGGTGTATTGTATAAACAACAAACTTAAATTTCCACATAACACACACCGAAAAGCCTGTTTTCAACACTTAAATAAAATAATAACATATATGGCTCTACAATAAGACTTTTAATATTTCCAAATATCATTTAAATCGGAGTATTATTGAAGAATATAAGGTCTCAAAATATATTAATATGATGATAGTTAATCTCTGAATCATGATGTAAAAGCTTTAAGGACGTTGATGCTTCACAAAAAAAATAAAGCTAGCACTTTGCCGTATTGAAGACCACTGGAAATTTTTCTTACTTATTAGTTTTTATTTTGTAAAATATTTTTTTTCACTTTTGCAAAATCGATTATATATTATTATATTATTATTATTATTATTATTAATAGACAATGCTCTCATAGCAACACACACACAAATTTATATTATATGTATTTAGTTATTATTCTTAAATAATTGTAGCTGGTAGTTTGTAGTTTTGTATTTATACTTTAATACAATAAATTTGCTTTAACTCTGACTTTGTATTATAATATCGCAAATTGCGTGGAATTCAACAGAATGTTTTGGTATTTAGAATTAAACCACCATTACTCAAATAATTATATTTTCAAGATTTTTTTTATTTATTATTATATTGAGTTTCTCCAATTTTGTGGTTACAAAATTTTACAATATCTATAAAGTCCGTCTATGGAAATAGTTTGTATAAACCCTTGTTTTTCATGTGGTTATAAAATTCGGAAGATTAATTTTTTGTTTTAGCAAACATTTATGAGTCCTCTGTTGCAAGAATTTGAAAATAATTCTAATTCAAACTACTTAATTAATTATTAATGTTTAATATCATATATGAAATAATCAAAAGAATATTTGTATCTATTAATAAGTAAACACTATGGGACAACAAAACAGCTTGTATATGCCCTTGTTTATAATATAGAAAATAAGCATTGCTGCAAAAATGCGATATAATCAAGTAACTATAAAAGAGTTTAATATAAGTGTATTTGATAATTAGTTAACAAAACTTGTGAAGTTTGTTCATTGACGGAAATAACTTATATAGATTTTTGTCTATTGCCAAATCAAGTTTCTTTGATTCTTCAGCAATTTGTCTTCTCCATCTTTCAATCAGCAATAGCTCTTGCTGTGAACCGCTATGTAGAAATGAGCATCTGAGGCCTAAATTACAATAGCCTCTTAAATGAAATGCAGTGCATTTCCTTGATTTGAAGGTAATTGGTAAGCAATTGAGGTCGACTTCTCTTTAAACATGACCAAAATGGCATAAATATCCAAAGAAGGAGTGACCGTTCTCTTGCATGCATCGCTTCCTCCGTGAATGCGTTTCAATTCTTTCAGAATTCCGATGAGAAGAAAACATACTATCGAGTTGATCTACTGAAAGCAAGTTGCTATAACCTGACATGTTATGCTAATAAATTTATCAAGAACTTTCCGTTATTTATACTTCTGAATTAATTGGTCGTGAGCGGCTGGCACCAATAATTAAACTTAGCAGCACGTACGTTTGATGATTACTCGCAGTCAATCAAGCAGGGATGGGTAGTTCATGTACTACCCGTGTTCTTCGCAACGTGTGGCAGCGCTGTTAATTAAGGAGCTTTTATTAATTAAGCTAACAGTTAAACAATTGGAATCTCAAAATATTGATTCAGGATTTCTGAATTTCAATAAATTGAGGTCAATAAGCCATTAGGTGTTATTTTTTAATGTCTATTAAATTCCCAGACATATAGTTCAAACATATCATAATGTACAATTTCTTGAAAAGGTTCAATAAATAATTAACAGAAAGGATCTAAGAATTACTTGGGGATTTGAAAAATAACACTTCCCAAATGGAAAAATTCAAAGTTACTTCATGAAATAACACTTTCACATGCTAAGTAGAATTCTGAAATTCACTCGATAAAAATGTTTCAAAAACACTTCGAGATGAATTTCATTACTGGTCAAATTTTTAAGCATTAATTCCAAGTAATTATAAGGAAACATTTTTAATCAATGTAATATGTCACGTACAAAGATTTTATCAAAGCAATTCAAACTCAAATATATATATATATATATATATATATACATCATTCAGCAACTGTTCGAAATTACCATCCAATTCTTTGTTATAGTCCCATAATTAAATTTCTTGATAAAGATTTTTAATGTTATAAGAGTTGTCCAAATTCTCAATATTTGTGGGCTTATTTGGTTGAATAATAGACAAAATATCAAACAATGCATGATTTCCAAATCGATCATTTATTGAAGTTATTAAATCATCACGATAAGGTACCAAAATTGTTTTTTATAATAATCACTAGATGATGGTGTATTGTTTCGATTTTGTTGTTTTGACGCAAAACGTGGCAAAGCAAGATGATCGACATCTAGAAGTAAGCATGCAGACTTGTACATTTGATTAGATATAGCAGTGTTGATATCCTTACTTCTATCATGTTCAAGTGCTTTTCTTAAATTTTTTATCATGCGTTTCACCCACTCTAAATTTAGCCTTTAGCTGGAATGCAATTGGTTTCATTAATTCCGAATAGTGACAAAGAACAGAAGTGCTANTATATATATATATATATATATATATATATATTGAAAACAAAGAGGCCAACATATTAGAATCAAGAATATCAAATATTTATTCCATTTTGACGCTATTTAGAGTTGTAAATAATATTTTATATTACAAAAAGCAGTTCAAAAATAGATGCTTCCTTTTCTTTTATTGTTTTTCATGCAATAGAGTATTGCCAATTATTGTCAATAATTGGAAGGACTATTATGAAATAATTAGGAAATAATCGAGTTTTGTATGAAAAAATAACAGGACAAAGTAGAAAGTATTTAAGAAGAAATCCATTTGAACTGAGCTTACTATTTTCTCAGAACTTTATTACGAAGATTTCTGTTAATATTATAAAAAATATATCTTATATGTGAAGAAGATTCCGTTGTTGCTTGTAACAACTGAGGGCTAAATCGATTCTGATCATAATCAAAACCGTTCTTGGGTTGTTTATCAATAAAAATATATTCATGGTTATGCATAAAAGTGGAAATTTCCATTCTAGTCCTCTTCCAAATTGTGGGAATGCAAATTGACATCATTTTGTGAAATAAAAATTTCAACAAAATACAAATTTGCTAAACACTCCAAGCTCAATCAAAAAAAAATAAAATTTTTTTAAAGACAATAATAAAATGTATTAGAATAACTGCTTTGTCTGCATCATAGAAATCGGTGAGTTTTTTCTCCAAAGTAGGAACAGGCTTGTCTAAATTATCAGACGAAAAAAACGCTTGCATTGCAGGTATCAACAAAGGAATTAAAAAATAGAAGGCGAATACAAAGCTAAAATTTGGATGGCATCAGACTAATTTGAGTAGGTAATCACCTACTGGGTTCAAAACCATATAAATATATTCAAAAAGTCTACTTTTCCAGAAAAAACAACTGAGTTCTATGTAAAAGGTAAAAAATGTCTAATATAGCAGATAATAATTGGCATTACAAGTTATGACAATCTTAAACAAAACCCCTGTAATTTTTTTATTAATTTGGAAATGACACACATTATTTATTTAACATGTTTCGATATGCCACTGCAATTATCGACAATTTCCCACTATAAAATTTCCAAAATATTCATAAATATATAATTTTTTATTACAATATCTTTGGTAGATTTAGTTCATATTTTTATTTCTCTTTTTTGTTTGATCTTGGTTTCTTTAATTCTACTGTATATAAATTGATTTCATGATGTTTAGTTGAAAACTATCAATTGTCTTGAATAAGACTTTATAAATAAATTTCATATCACAGTTCTCAAGGTGATTGGAGATAGTTGATTGATTTTTGTGTTCATTGAAAAGATTAAAACGTTTTCTTTGAAAATTTGCTAAATGTATACTTAGCAATGGAGAATAAATGTTTAAAATTCTGACTGTAAATTCTTTTTCTCAAGGCTTCATGTGATCTACAATTCGCGGCACCATTTAATATCCAGAGCCGACTCCACTTTCAATTTCCCAGATTGTTTGGCATAAAGAATTAAGAAAACCAAAATTGAATAAATTTAAAGAAACATCAACTAATATAAATGCAATAAATCGTTAATAAATCGTTAATAGAGCTAAATTCATAGAAATGTATATTGCTCTAGTAACGTCCAACCCCACAAAGTGGCGGCCGTAACAACCACAAATTAAAAAAATAATAGAAAATTTGTACTTGCTTAAGAAGTTAAATGTTGTATTATGACAGACAATCATTGGGCATATTTTGCAAAAGCATTATGGTCAGTTGAAATTTTTGAAAAAATATGAGCTAGAATATCAAAAATTTGGTGTCAGAAGTTACAGTCTTCAGAGGAATTTCTTTACATCCGCTGGGCCATATCATGTATCAAAATTACCCAAGAAGTGGAACATGACAACAGGCCTTACTGACTAATTTTTAATTGGATGAAGTGCAAAATATAAATTTTAGCACAATCATTAATTTCGGTAGTTTCTATTTCCAGTATCAATAAATTGGTATGAAAAAGAAATAATAAAATTGATGTCGATGCAAATTCAAAATGTCATTTCTACACATTTTTAGCCTTTGAATGGTACATGACATGTACTATACTGGGTTAATTGATATTTTCATAACAATGTCCACATTTTAGTGAAAATGACTATAAATCGAAAAGACCAAGTTACTATCCACTGCTTCGTAAAAGACTTTCTATACATATTTGCAAAACCATTATGAAATAAATTTAATGAATCTATTACCAATCATACTAATAACAATAATAATACAAAGTAAACTTTATTAAACTAAATTTGTAAGCTTAATAAATTTTTTGAAGCTATGTGTTATGTCCTAGTCTATTTCAAAATATCTTCAATACAAATTAAATACGTTTTCTTAGATTGCTGCCCCAAATTACAAGTGAATTCCACTCTAGCGTTCATTTTTTATCCTTTTCTAGATGTATCTTCAAATCTAGCGTGTACATATTATTTATAATATCAATCAGTAGATGTCATTTAATTGTATTTGTGGAGCTAAAAGTAAAAAATTTTAAATATTGTAAGTAAGAAATGTAAACACCAACATCTCTGTTTTTAAGGGAGATATATCCAAATTAATTGAGTGTAGAACATTTGAAAACACTTCAGTCTTACCAAACTTAATAATTTAAAGTTTCCTTTGATTGAAATTCATTTTATTTTCATAAACCAAGTGTTTGGCGGAGAAGAAAAATATCTTTATTAAGAGGCTACATTTTAGCAATATATCATTTACTGATAGCAACTCTGAAAGCGTCAAAGATATACAAAAAAACATTTCAAAATAAAATATTGCGCTCTGGCTTGGGCATGACGTTTTAATTTCTGTTTGTTGAAAAATCTAGTTTATAGAATTTAATAACTCTCCATTTGAATTCAACTATTTCTTTTGTAGAATTATAGAGATATTGTTTGATCCCTTTTTCTCTAGATAGATCATTCCATATTTTAATAGAGGTATTAATGAATGAATTTATTATTATTATTCTCTTTTTACAAAGAATTGGTTTCATATTTCGAGTGCGTATGTTTAGGTGCATCATTTTACGGAGATTAGGAAAATTGATTTTATTGTAGGGGTAAATATTGCTTACCATCCTATACAATGTTAATGCATTTATATTAATCAGGCATTTTGATATTTCCAGTATCAATAAATTGGTATAAAAAGAAATAATAAAATTGAAGTCGATGCAAATTCAAAATTTCATTTCTACACATTGATAAATGGCTGGAAATATTCTCTCTAAAACAAAATATTCGCAATTCAGCTAGAATCAACACATTTGTATTGCCTAAAAATCATTTTTTTAATTTGAAAAAAAATGTAATCGACCTCGAGTTGTGGCATTAAAGCATACAACTGCCTTCAATAAACATGGGTCGATTTTAAAATTCCTTGCTGTCGCTGTCATCTGCAATCATTTCAAGAATTAAAAGAGGGATTATGGTAATAAGAAGACGGTGAAGAGGTGTCATGACTGTAAAGAACCAATCTGTAAAACTCATATGACAACCTTATCTAAAAATTGCTTTTAATAAATATTTATTTGCTTACTGATACGTTGACTACCTTGTAAATTTGAGTGCACTTATTTGGTTTTTTGTAGTAATTTCAAATTGACTGTGGTTCTGCAAAAGTTTCAGAAAAAGCATGTGCATTTAAAGGTTAAGGAATTGAAAGCAGTAAAAATAGAAATCCTTTAGAAAAGCAAAAGTACATATCAGGTAAATGATGAAAAAATAAAATTTTACAATGATAACCATGTGAAAACTCATGATTGAAATGGTCTGAAATATTTTTTTGACAAGGAATATATTTATTTATCTTGCGACGTTAAGATCGAAGAATGGCAAATACACATTACTGAAAAAATAATGTACATACACACATTGTTATGCAACCAATTTATGCAAATCAACTGCACATGAATAATAACATAAGCATTAAAAAATCCACAAAAGATGGTGCAAACTTCAACTATAAGTTGCATCAAATGACCGAGAGGTCTCTGCAAAAAATGAAACAATTCTTCAATTACGAAGTGTGAGAGATCATGCAATATTTTCTATGTTTACCCAAGTTGTACTCAGTAGACTTTCTATGGGTGCCATATAGTGTAGATGATCATCATCATTGAGGAGTCTCTTCCATGTTTACTTGCTCACAAGTTTGCAGCAATTATACAACGTGAGGGAATTAAGAGTAGAACAAGATTCCTTTTAAGATGAAATAGATAGAATGATGCGGAAAGCTATTTTTGTATAGGTTCAAATCTATCGCTCTGATTGAAATCTATAGCATGGTGCCAAACTTGGCAGAAGTATCCAAGAATTGCTTTTTAATTATTGGCGTAGGTGTTTTGTGAGTTTGTAAGCTTACTGACGCTAAAAAAACAAAAAATGTTGTTTTTGATTTGAATCTATATTTTTCTTTTATCTTATGTTGATTGAACAAAAAAATCCAAGAAAATATTGGAAACTTAAATAATACTAAATAATTGTCACTTAGCCTTCAGATGATTAATTAATTAATTAATATAATGAATTTAGACAAGCTCATACAAAAATTAAAATGTTTATATATAGCTTTAAAAATGTACTAAAGATTTGAAAATTGCAAAAGTTTTTGCAGCATACGCATTGTTAGTTGAATTTTCTTAATAGTCATTTGAGGGTTGATCTATGACTTTGGCTATGATCTTGAATTTATATAGACTTATTGGTGCAAAATAGTGCAAATATTTCCAAAAAATTCCCTTGGTGCAACACATACTAACGACTATCTTTTGATATTTTTTTTTGTAATAACTGTCATGGGAATCGACCTCATGGCCTAGAGTTTGAAAATTAGACCCATCATCTGTTAAGCTGATTCAGAGTAGTCTTGGCAAAATATTATCTTGGCTTACAATCTGTAACCTCATCCACC
>CABFPE010000271.1:674481-691949 GCA_900660155.1 Hofstenia miamia | reverse complement strand
TATATATATATATATATATATATATATATATGTACATATATTTTTTTTGAAAGTTTACTTAATGAAAACATTCTAAAACGAAGCACATTAAACGTTTGCATTATATTATATAATCATACTCGGCAAATAATTTGTGGCACAAATATTTTTTACAATATATAACTACACTAAAATTATTTGAAATCTAAAATAAATATAAATACTTTGTTGGATTAATTTGTTTGTTATTAACTTTGTTTTAACGATGTTGTTAATTTCAATGGTTCTGCAATTTTTGCATACTTTTCTAATGACCCTAAAATTTTCAAATATGATTATGAACATGATTAATATTTTCTATTTTTAAATGGCCATTAATGTGCTGTTTGATTCGCGTATCAAAATGACGAATGATTTAACCGATCTACGATTTCTTACAATAATCACAAGTATATTTATAAACTAATGATGAAGCCAATCCTTTTGATATTTGTTGCAAATAAAATTTAATGTTTCGAATGATTGAAATATTGCAATAATCTTTGTAAATTTTAAAATTGTAACACAGTACTGGAAAAAAGAATTCGGCCAATCATGATTTGTCTAAGTAATGGACGCCAAGAACGTCATAGGTATTTTTTAAATTAAATTTGGTGTTGCAGAAAAAGGAATTAATCAATATTGAGATATAATTGTCACTGTTTACTTTAAATCTCCAAACATTTGGAACGATGAGTCAACGTAATATAGCCCGACTTGTAGAAGTACTGTCGTGGATATCATCAGACGTCTAAATTCTGAAAACATTATTGCCCCCAAGCCAAAATCCGGAAGACCAAAGAAGTCCTCCAAAGCCTCCCAATCAGCTCTTGTGTGGCTTTCAAAGCGAAATCCCAACAAGACTTCAGATGGACTTTGGAAGGAATGGACTGATGGTCACCTCGTGACAGCAAGAACTGTGCAAAACATCCTGAAGAAGACTCAATTGGAACTTTCGTGGCACCCAGAAAGCCATTCTTAACCTCTATGCAAAGATTACGCCGGCTGAGGTGGGCTAATTTAATGCAAGACAATTCATCTGAAAATTGGCCTAATGTTATATTTTCAGATAAGTCAAGATTTGAGCTATACTCATCAAAAAGAATGTTGAAAAAGAGCCCAACTGGGCAGAAGTTCAGATTCTTGCCTCAATTTACTCGGGGGACCATGAAGTATAGTGGGAAGTCTGTAATGGCATGGGGTGCAATATGGAAGTGTGGCTTTCGCAACATTGTTCATATCACTGGTACTCGCCGAAGCTCTTAATATGCTCGGATTCTAAAAAGGAACTCTTGCCACTCCTTACAAGTGATCAATATTTCAGCAGAATGATGCTCCATGTCATACCTAAAAATAAATGAAAAACTTCTTCCACAATAATGGGGTTGCTACCTTGCTGACTGGCCTGGCCAATCTCCAGACCTTAACATTATCTAAAATATGTGGAAAGAGGTCAAATATCGAATTGAACAGCATACTCTTCACACTGAAGAAGAGCTGTGTAGCGCAATAATGAAAGAGTTTTATTCAATTCCCAACAGCTTTATTGAAAGACTTTTGCTTCAATCCCTGATTGCCTAGAAGCTGTTATTCGCTCAAAGAACACTCCTACAAATTAAGAGAGAGAATTTTGTTGCTAAATGCTTATATTGCATCAATTATTCATTTATGTATCTTATTTTGAATTTACTTTTTTCGGATTTGCTCATTTATTTAAATTTTTTCAGGTGGCCGAATACATTTTTCCAATACAAGTTTTGTAATTTAGATTAAAAATTTATAGCCAATTGTTTTTCTACATATTTTATGGTATTAGCCAAACAGATTTTCCTTTCTGAATCCTAGTAAAACTTAGTTGTATTCTTAGGCACACTCTATCCGATGAATGTTCATTATTTATTCAAAATAGCAAGGTGGTCGAATACATATTTCCCGTACTGTATTTTTAATTAATGGTAATTTGCAATATATGTCTTTCTTAGTTTTTTTAATCTTCATCACATTTTTCATGATTAGTTGCCAATAACCATTGATCTACAATTTTCTTTATAAGATGATGTGGAAATCCATTATCACGAAACATGTCATATAATTGATCTAAAAAATTTGTAATTTTCAAATATGATGATGTTATTTTGATAATTGTTTGAAACAAACATCTGATTGTATTTAAATAGAAGAATAGAATAAACTTTATTATAAATCTAAGAACAAAACGCTTAGATAAATGGGAACTAAAATGTTGCATGCGTTAAACAGCAGTCGATTTGGGAATGCTCTTTTAAACGATTCTGTTTTTATCTTAGGTAGATAATCGACAGATTTTTCGGTCATTGCACGTCGGCTGTTCGGCTCCCTCCGAGGTGGCAACAAGTCTAAAAGAAGATAATCGACATTAGAGTTTATTTGCCTGAGGGCCCTTTGGTCAGATTCTTCAACTATCTCCTCCAGGCAGTCAATTTTTTTCCAATGTTCATTCTTTCAGCTCGTTTGAAAAATCTCACTATGCCCTTGCATTCATCGATGTTGAAATTCCCATACACAGGTATGCATTACCTTACTTTACTCATCATCAACGAATAGAAAAGCAATTTAAGACCATCGACACCGATATATTTGAGTGCTTTATTTGGTTAATCAGGTATACGCGCTTCGAGGTTGTTCTGGAAATTAACACCAAGTATAATCGGGGTACAAAATTGCTCAATGCTGGAGATTGAAGCAAAAGAGGTTTTAATAGAAGAGAATCTGCAAGCCATCTCTTTTGTCTTCGAGATATTGAGAAGCATCTTGTTATCTGTACACCATTTCTAAATATTGGAAACTTCAATTTGAGAAACGTCATTTTTGTTTTTGAAGAGAGGCACAGTTAATGTTGCATCATCTGCATAATTAAAAATATTGTTGTGAGGATAAATGCTCTGTAAGTCATCAACAAAAAGAGAAAATGTGATGGGGCTTTACACAGTCCACTTAAGTTATACTGCGATTAACTTCTGCGTAAGGGCTGCAGTCATTGCTGGTTATAACACGGAGTTGTTTTTTGTTAAAAAAAGTCAACAAGCCAGTTATAGACAAAATGAGGGAGATCAAGACTGTGAATCTTGTCGAAAAGGAGGCGATGATAGACTAAGTCAAAAGCTTTGGAAGTTCCACATGAACTGACAGTCAATTTTGTGTAAATTTCTCATAATTTCATGCTGCATTCTGAGCAAGGCAGTTTCAGTAGAGCTATTCTTTCAACTGAAGTGCCAAGAAAACGTCTCACAATCAATCTCTCAAAAACTTGAGAAATCATCAGGGTGATGGAGATTCGCAAAAATCAGAAACTTCATTCGGGTCTTGAACTTTCGGCAGTGCTTTAGCATCGGCACATTTGAGAAACAAAGGCACCCCTCCTTTCTTCATAGACGCATTCAGAATATCAGTAATGATCGGACTAAATTCTGGAGCAAATTCTTTGAGCAGCAAGTATGGCAGACCATCAGGACCGGTAGATGTCTTTTTTAATGTACTCAAGGCTTTATAAATCTCCAGAACGCTAAAAGGATGAAAATCATGAGGAGGGGGCTTAAGTTCGGGTTGCACATAATTCTCATCTGTATTCATTTTTACAAAATGTTGATGAAGGTCTTTAGAAGAACATATAGTTTCCCTCTTATGATTGGATTGACCAAAACTTTTAATTATATTCCACCAGAATTTGGATCCCTTGCAATTCTCGTTCAGCATTTGAGCCTTTCGCTTTTCAATCATCCGCCACATGTCTCTTGACAACACTGATGCTTCGCGAAGACGTCTTATTTTGAGATAATACGACCACTTTCTCAGCATATTCTTGATGAGAGGGGAAACATAATAAGGATCTCTATCTGAAATTTGAATCTTCTTCAGTGGCATACACTCATTCATTTTATCAGTAACTGTCTGAGCAAAGTTATTATAAAGATCGTTTACGTCATCTATCGTGCAACATTGGGTGCAATCACAATCACTTAATGCAAGCCTGAAGGCTTCTTTACGGAACATTCTGCATTCACGGATGTACATATATGATCGTACAGTTTTCGATCGGGGCTTACTAGGGCTGTGGATTAAAATAGTGCGATGATCGCTGGAAACAAGTGAATCCCTGGTATTAGATTCGAAGTACATTGGTCTATCAACAATGCACACATCTAGAAGTTTACTGCTTCTAGTCGGTTCCCTAATAACGTTCGTAACTTGCAAGTCATTACACCATTCGCGAAAAGGTTGAGTCCATTCTTATCGTCAGCCAAGACAACCATGCTGGGCTTACCAATAATGTTGCTACAATGACGGAGAACGGCATTGGAAATCAAGTCGATGAGGTCCTGCTCTTGGTATTCAGGGTTTGGAGGATGATAAAATTTACTATGATGTATGCAAAGCGCTTGCTATCACACAGAAACAGTTGATATTCCATTTTCGAAGCAACAGTTGACTCTTCTAGCAATGTAACTTTCAAGCCTTTTTTGAAAAATGTCATGAAAAATGTTTGAAAAAACTGAACACCCATTTATCGTGAAGAGATCGGTGTCATGTGAGTCATTCAGCCAAGTTTCATTCTGTTCTCAAGCAGTCCATGGCATTGGGCTTAGCAATCGATCTACAATTCAAAATGAGAAATGACAGAATATTTACATCATCTAGTCAGAACTTTATTTCAGTGTTGTTATGAAACAGTTTGAGACCTCTCACTTTCAGTTCCTTGCTGTCCGTTCCTTTCATAATAATATCCCTGCGTTTCGTTAGTAAACTATTTTGAATTGCTTGTTCATCCGGCGTGAGTGACTTTGAAACAAAGACAGCTTTTTTGTAATTCTTGAGCATGTAAGCCTTCGGAAGAATTTTTCTAAACGCCCAAGCATTATCAAATTTCGCATTCATACTTCTAGGCCGAAACATCCCTTTGTCTTATTTCCCTATTCGGAAAACATATTTGATTGCCACATCACCTTCTCCCAAATTAAATTGAATAATAATCTTTTTTAATACGAAAGTCAGGCTTTAATTCTTTGAATTTAGTAGAATAATTCAGGATCTCATTCATTTTCATAACATACATGTCTTTATGAAACAATACAATTCCATTACCTTTGTCAAATTAGAAATATATAGAGAAGGATCCGAGACTAACTCTCTCAAAGCGGAGAATAAACTTTTATTTTTTTTTGGGTATTGCCATTTGTTTTAAGTATGTACAGGTCTCAGATATCTAGAAATTAGAGAATGCTCTTTCTGCTGCTAGAAATTTCCTGGTAATTTCTGTCCAGCGCACTTCTTTTATTCATATTGCACATAAGTATTCCTGCGAGTATGTCAACAATGTGAACCCAGAGTATTTATTGTATTTATGCCCATTCAATGCTGAATTTTCAACCCAAGGAAAAACGCATTTAAGAAGTAGACATTTATCTAAGTCTTCGAGCATCATAAATAGCGAATAACCTTTTGCCTTAGTGATATGTAAACCTGGTTTACACACCTCTGACTGATGCAATATTTGTGCAAGAAAAACTATTTATAATCTAGTTGTCCTTGTATTTGTGCTTAAGCACATATCTCGCTTTAAATGGCAATATTCAACAGATGTGCCCATTTGAATTTTAAGCATTTGGCGTCAATAACTCAATGAATTAAAACATTGCTTAAATCATCTGTGCATTTTGCTGTCCAACCCTGTTCAGGACACATCCTAAAAAGTAGTTTAGCTTATAATGTCTGATATTCTTGGTTATGCCATTGAGGCTGATTAAGATAATTAGCAATAGCAAATTTATGACAGCGGTAGCTAAGCCACAGTTAGATTAGGTGACTGGTAGTAAGAGACAATGATAACCAACAGCGGCTCATCAATAATTGGTTAGACTACGTTCAAATCTGTTAATTGATGTTCAGACCATGCTGCCAATCACGTTTAATTGTTTAAATAAAAAGTGATTCACAAGGGGCGGAGACAAACTAAATAATAGCTTGAATGTTTAACTGTTGATAAGGTTTAGATTTAAAGATTATTTGGCTGTAAGGTGTAGCACATAGCAATTAACCCAGACATTTTTACAATTTGTTTTTAAAGAAATTATTTAAACGGTCATGCCTCACTAATTAATGAAGGTATCAAATATCGGAAAGCACCACTGGATAGAGAATCGTCTTCTCTTTCATTTTCAGCCATAATTCCCATCTGAACGGTACATGTGTTTTCTACTTATATAAAACAAATTAATTTGGACTAGTTTTTGATGTTATGAGTCATGGCACATGACACTTAGACCGCATATTATCCGAAATTTTTTTGAAAAATTGAGATTCTTCAAACTTTATCACAGATTTCACCAAACAGGGAAGTTGACTGCACTCTTACCCATAGATTTGTCCAAATCCCGTCATTCCCAAATGTCCTAAAATGCTTAAAACATTGCTGAGAATGTCGAAAAACGATTTCTCTCGGCAAATCCCAATTAACAGTTAAGCGTTAATAATCAATTTGATAATTACCGTATTTTAAACAACAAAATACTAAAAGTAGTAATAGTAATACCTAAATTACTAAATTCAAATCCCGATTTCACAAAAGTTAGGCTACATTGTAACTGTAGGGTATTCCAGAGATGTGGTGGACGGCAGGTCCAGAGCCCCACATTTTAGAGGGACCCACTGTCGGCTGAGCAAGAACTTGATTTGTTGAAACATCACTGAATTATATAATTGACAACCGTTTAAATGCCATTTGTGACACTCTCAGATGTAGTTTTGACGAATTATTGGAAGAAGTAAATTCACTAATCGTAGATTGCTAATAAATTTCAAGCAATGCCAACGTATGGGAAAGGAAAAGTTGGAGAAGGACTTCCAGATAATGTTGCACTTAGTGGACAAGATATATTTCGGGGTGAATTTGTCCAAATTTGTGTCTTTGTTCTATGCTAAAACATAAACACCAAAGACGGTCACAAATGTAGAAGTGATGCTCTGAATGATCATTTTTATGCCTGCAGCGAACACAGAAAGTGAAAGAGGACTTCCAGTTCCTAAGTGTGTCAAAATTTTTAATTGGTTATCATTTGGGCATGACAAGATCTAAATTTAACGCTGCTTGGAATAACTGTAACACTGGAGTTTAATGAAATTACTAATTCATTTGCTGCAATGAAATGAGAGAATTATCAGCTGATGCTGCATTTTTCATTTTATTACATTATGCTCTTCTTATTAAAACAATACAGCTTAGTTGGATTCGAAAGAATTGGTATTTAAGAGGCACTTTGAACCAGAGAAGAGCTTTAATTCTGTATGATTTTCTAACTTTCTAGACTGACAAAACTGACAGTAAGGTCTTTGGGAACAGTCTTTTACCCTATTTTGTTGAGGGGGCAAAATTGCACCACTAACAACATATCCTTAAAAAATCCAAATTTTCATCGCATGAACTTTCGTTTTATAAATTTCCTGAAAAATTGTGTCGATATCTTTGCTCAAAAAAATTGTATGGGCATTTTTCAGAGATTAGTACTAACATATCTTTAGGCCAAATTTCTTTGTTTGTATTTGGATGATCTTAGTCCCTATGATTCAGTTTTTGCTACGATTTCTTTCAAACAGAGAGAATAAAGATATTGTGTTGCAAAAATTGGATCACAGGAAAAAATATGACAAAATTGTAATGATAATCTTGTAGTTTGTTTGACTTAGAATTTCTCATACAGGACAGTTCAGCGACATGGTATAAGACTAGTGCTGAATACGTGCATAGTTAAGAGTGACATCCGGCAATTAACCCAGACATTTTTACAATTTGTTTTTAAAGAAATTATTTAAACGGTCATGCCTCACTAATTAATGAAGGTATCAAATATCGGAAAGCACCACTGGATAGAGAATCGTCTTCTCTTTCATTTTCAGCCATAATTCCCATCTGAACGGTACATGTGTTTTCTACTTATATAAAACAAATTAATTTGGACTAGTTTTTGATGTTATGAGTCATGGCACATGACACTTAGACCGCATATTATCCGAAATTTTTTTGAAAAATTGAGATTCTTCAAACTTTATCACAGATTTCACCAAACAGGGAAGTTGACTGCACTCTTACCCATAGATTTGTCCAAATCCCGTCATTCCCAAATGTCCTAAAATGCTTAAAACATTGCTGAGAATGTCGAAAAACGATTTCTCTCGGCAAATCCCAATTAACAGTTAAGCGTTAATAATCAATTTGATAATTACCGTATTTTAAACAACAAAATACTAAAAGTAGTAATAGTAATACCTAAATTACTAAATTCAAATCCCGATTTCACAAAAGTTAGGCTACATTGTAACTGTAGGGTATTCCAGAGATGTGGTGGACGGCAGGTCCAGAGCCCCACATTTTAGAGGGACCCACTGTCGGCTGAGCAAGAACTTGATTTGTTGAAACATCACTGAATTATATAATTGACAACCGTTTAAATGCCATTTGTGACACTCTCAGATGTAGTTTTGACGAATTATTGGAAGAAGTAANACAACATATCCTTAAAAAATCCAAATTTTCATCGCATGAACTTTCGTTTTATAAATTTCCTGAAAAATTGTGTCGATATCTTTGCTCAAAAAAATTGTATGGGCATTTTTCAGAGATTAGTACTAACATATCTTTAGGCCAAATTTCTTTGTTTGTATTTGGATGATCTTAGTCCCTATGATTCAGTTTTTGCTACGATTTCTTTCAAACAGAGAGAATAAAGATATTGTGTTGCAAAAATTGGATCACAGGAAAAAATATGACAAAATTGTAATGATAATCTTGTAGTTTGTTTGACTTAGAATTTCTCATACAGGACAGTTCAGCGACATGGTATAAGACTAGTGCTGAATACGGGCATAGTTAAGAGTGACATCGGATACCGCGATTATACCCGAACCGATTTCGGGTTTCGGGTGAAGTTCGGATACAAAATTTACAGTAAGGTCTAAATTATAAGTCACCCCTTTATATTTTTCGTTTTTCCCTCTTTCTAAATTTGCATTAGACCATAAATTTTAAACGAAACTTGTCACAAATATTCTTCATATGAGCACCATGAAATTAACCTTTCAGAAATTTGATGACGCATCAATTAAAAGAATTTAAGTACCTTTTTATAAGGAATTTCTTATAATTTATTCCTAAGCTATCCTAGCTTGCTTGTATCACAATCTTTTTACGGTATAGCATTGATTCCAAAATTTGATGGCAAATCTCCACTAAATCAATGAAGCATTCTTCACCCATACCTAAATTATGGTTCTTCACAATTGCTCTTAATGTCTCTATAGGATTAACTCTATTTGAACTCGAAGGGGATCCCATTTACCTTATTAAAATTTCTGATTGCCCCTCAAAAAGTTGTGGAGCTTTGTTAATGAGACATTTTCTAACTCTTACTACGCTTCAAAATTTATTTACTATTTTAAATATCTCCTCATTTTAGGTATGAATTTTGTTTTTTTGTCGGTGTTATAATCTTCATATTTTTCAAAAAACTTATTATTTTTGTTATTCAGAGAAAAGTAGGTAAGAAAACTAAAATTATATTTGATTGTTTAAGAATGAATTATTAGAAATGCCAAACAATGTATATTTAATTTCAAAAAGATCCCTACATTTTGAGATTTGATGACGTCATTATTAATAATGATAGCATCACATTTATGAACATTTTAATTTGATGGAGTTGATATGAAGAATATTTGTGCAAAACTTCGTTTCAAAATCATTAGCCAATCTAAAGCTAGATATAGAGGAAGAAACAGCAAAAAATGGAGAGGGTGACTATTAATTTGTCCCTTACTGAAGATTGATTGATAAAAAAGAAACAGATGTTATCCAACACTCAATTTGAGAAAGATCTAAAACGTTAAGTGATACCCTATGAGAAAATCCTCCAAGAACTGTGTATTACGAATCAAAAACTACGTTTCGGGCTGTGTTGGGTTTAGGTAGTCAATATTTTGATCGCATCGGGTTAGGGTCCATGCTAAGCTCATATTGTCACTCTCTATTACATAGATTTAATATTTCACATTCCATCTCTAACTAATTGTTCGAGAACTCTTTTTTAATATTTTTTAATAGAGTTAAAGCTAAAGTAGTTTTATTCAAACTATTTTACATCATAATGAGTAACGCAAAATTCAAATGAATAATTTTTCACTAACTTCAGTCGATTTTGGGACAAGAATAACGGATCTCCATTAATTTGTAAAAGTCACTTTGATTAAATGTCTAGTTTTAATGTGGAATTGCCTCATTGAGGTTCCAAACTCCCCGCTAACCAATTCATTAACCTAAACTGAATGGAGTCCATTTTAAAGGACACATTTACAACTAATTTTCTCCAAGGTTATTAGCAAATTTGAAAATCGTGAGGCATCGGCAGGTTCATTGGGTACATGCTTTAATGCAATCCTTGAAAATTCCATTAAATTGTATATTGCTGTCGCTAAAGTAGTTGAGAAGATTAACTATTTTTCCTTAAAAATTCCGAATTTCATGTATTTATAAGGCTTTGACCCCTTGAAAGCAACAAAGAACTTCAACTGTTTCTTGAAATGTACAAATTCTTTTCTAAAAATGTCATGATCAATAATACATTAGTAAGTCCAATTTTATTATTACCATTGGGTTGCTTGAATTTGGAAAATAATTCACAAATACAATTTTACAATTATTTAGTTAAAACGTTTTCTTATTTTGCAACTTATTGAGTGTATAGAATGCAAATTTTTGCCGTTTTCTTGCTCTTAATCTCTTTAATATTACATTTTAAATATGCTTAATATAATTTGTGCATTATCTAAACTATATAAATCTGTCTCATCAAAGATTGCCAATACTGGCGTCCTACGGAAAAACCAAATAATTGATTATTTAAAAAACGACATAGATAATATTGTTGTTCTAGACTAAATACGCAGATATTTAAAATGCAATTTCTAGATTTTACGCTAGATGGCGTTTAAGTTATTAAAATTCGGTGGACAACAGAGACTGAGACCAAGTGGTCATATCACATTCGGTGTACAACAGGGAATGAGACCAAGTGGTCAGATCAATTTGCCCAAAACTGCAGGCGTTTCGTTTTTGTCGAGAAACATAGGATGAGCGTACAAATACATCAGAACTCATTTACTTTTCAAATTCGCAAGGACGTGTTCATTAAATGCGTTTATTACTAAATGTAATGTTATTAGAGAATGATAATATCAAGTAAATATAAACCCGAACCATACTCGATCGGAATATTTACTACCCGAACCCGACCCGATCCGACCAGAAAATTTGAGTTTGATTTAAGGTTATGGATCATCTGTCCAATCAAATGATCATTAACATTAATAATCTTCTAATTGTGGAAACAGCATTTCATTGCCATTTAGATCAGTATTTTATAATTAATTAATTTAATATTTGTACCCGACCCCGACCCGAAACCTGAAGTCGGGTCGGGTTTTATGGCACTCTCTGAATGTTATGTTTGAATTTTGCCTATGTAACAACAATCAATTCAGATCTAGAATAAATGTATGCAAAAACTTTTTGAAGTTGGAATTGATAATACAATTTGAAATGGAAAATATATGTCTAATATCATCAACAATTTTGAAACTATGAGGGTAAAAGTTGTTTTATTGATCTTGTGTTTCGTAACTGAGTTCCAAAATTTTGAAGCCATAAGTAAAAATGTAAAAACAGTAGTAACATTTCATAGAATTATGCTCTTTTTAACTGTGTGCCTATACTGCTTCCCAATAACGGTGCGGGATTACTGCACCGCACTCATCTCTAGCTTCAATATAAACACAGAAAATTAATCAATGTGAGAATTTGATAAATTTCATTTTTCGTAGATGAAAAATTATATTTTTAGTGCGGTATTACCGCACCGCACTAATCTCTAGTTCCTGTATACAGGAATAATTAATATAATTATCTAAAAAAAGTTTATGATGCATAGCATGTTACTACATAAATTTTTCCATATATTATCCCATGCATATATGACTTCAAAGTTCAAATGATCTAATATTAATTCGATTTTGAGCCGTACTGGAATTACTATTTACTAGATATGAAATTGAAATAGCTATGGCTGAGGCCAGGATAAAAAGCATTACAAAATTCTATTATGTTTGTGTTTAACCAATCCAATTATTGCACAGGTCTGAACTGGAATAAATTTCTGTTCACACTATAGCTAGTTTGACGACCCACTAGAAGACTTCTCCGAGACCACTCAGTCCCTGCGATGTACTGAATTCAGTCCAATGGGATTGGTACTAAATATTTCAGAGGACTGGGTCTAAAATGGGACTGGAACCAAAAATGACCTGGAACCACTCATTTCAAAAAGTTACTAATAATTTTTCCAATTTCTATAAAAATAGATGCTATTATGTGAAACCAATTGGACTAAATAGGATTGAAGTGAGAAAAATTCTGGCTACTAGCTCTAAAAGGTATGGAAAGATGTGGAAATTAATTGAAAAATAGGAAAATGTTTTTAAAATAGTTGTGGAAATGGAATGAAAATGATAGGCAAACCTATTTCCATATACAAGCCTGAATCTTCACATTTCGTCTTTCATTACCTCAATTTGTTCTTTAATATATATGCAATTACTATTGTAATAAATTGTACACAAAAAATTAAGCAATAATTTCGAGGTTCAAAGATAATATATTCAAACCGGGAACCAGAAGTTATTGAAAAAATGTCAATAATTGCAAAATATATTTGTAGCTTCATATCATTTTTTAGAAAAGTCGTTTTATAGTATTTTAAAGTGGTTGATACAGTCACGGATCTAGCATTTTGCTGGGGTTGATAAAAGGCTTCTAAGATAATTTAGTATCTAGAACTAACTTTGGAATATATTTTATCCAAAATTCTACTGCCCTTACAATTGCTCATGTTAAGATTTCATAAAAAATATAGGACTAGATCGTATTAGAATACAATGAAAAACCTTGTTCTAGTTCTAAAATTAAATTTAGAAGCGAATAAAACTAGTTTGAAGTGAATCCGAACATTATTTGCCCCGCAATCAGGTTTTTTAGAGGACACCAAAAATTAAATTTTTTTTCTTCAGTATTTTCAATGTGGATGTAAATAGTTACTAAGGTATTTAGTATGTAATCGTATTAAAGAGGTTGTTATGAACGAATTACATCTTAATAATAGTAATAGCTATAATCGCCATTAAGCAAATTTTAGCCAGTAGCGCCATTATAATTTTGCATGAAGGTGGCCATCAGCGCAATTATAATTATAATTAATATTATTATTATTATTATTCATACTTCTCACAGCTTCATGCTGGTATCCCTCTTAGCTCAGGGAACTCACCCGTTCCCAAGGAGTCTGAGTGCTTTCCTCAGGACTCTAGCTGTTCCTAACAATGCTGCCTTCTGTTCTAACGCTCCTCCCCATTTTGGTAATCCCAACTCCTCCAAGTATTTCTTATGTTTCTTACTCACTGCTCCAAGTGCTCCTACAACTACCGGGACTACTTCAACATTCTTAAACATCCACAGCCTTTCTATTTCCTCTGCCAACTTTCTATACTTGGCTATCTTCTCGTTCTACTTGCTTTCTACATTCCTGTCCTTTGGTGCTGTTATGTCTATCACTGTATCTTAACCTTCTCATTCTCCATGGCTCCCTGCAGCTTGTGCTCATACCACTAATCTCCTGCTTCTAACCTATCCAGGCTGCTCAAACTCCAGTGTACCATTCATCCCACCTTGTCATGCCTGAACTTATTCTCATTCTGTGCCAATTTCTCACACCCTGCTATGAGATGATCTACTGTCTCACACTCTTTCTTACATAGCCTACACTTATTACTTCCTTCCTTTGTTCTTATTACTACTATGTCTGGCCTCCGTGCTTCTATCACCTTGCTTGTCTGTATGTTGAAGTCCCACAATATTTTAACCTTCTCATTTTCTATGACGCTCTGTGGCTTGTGCTCGTACCACTTGTCTCCTTCTTCAAACTCATGCTGCCTGCTCAAACTCCAGGTTACCATTCTTCCCACCTTGTGATGGCTGAACTTATACTCCGCCTCTATTGTCTCTGCCTCTTTCTTACTTAGCCTACACTTATCAATTACTTCTACTCTTCTGTCTATATGCTTCTTCATCCAGTTTGTTCCTATTGCTTGCTCCTGTGATGCCATTGTTAGTGCTTCTGTTTCTCTTTAGCCTCATCTTCATTTCCTCATGATCTGTTCTGCCCTTCTCTATTACTCCTAAGTACTATTACCCCTCTTTGACTTCTCAATTCTTATCTCCCATTCTGGCTTTCTGTCTTCCTAAGTTTCTTGTCTTCTTTTCTTCTTCTTGCCAATGCCTACATTCTTCAGCCCATGCGCCTGCATACACTAAGCTATTTACTTCTGTGAAAATGTTCCTCCAGTATTCATTGCCTTCTGCCATCCTACTCTGGTATACTTTCTTTCCTTCACTCTCAGTTCTTATCTTCCCTAACTCCTTAGTGCCCTCCAGTAGGGACCCCTTCGGTTGCTCTTCTACATATTCCTTTTGCGCTAGCGCTTCTGCTTCTACAGTTTCCTCTACACTTAGCAGTCCATTCCCTCCCTTATGCCTTGCCATGTACAGCCTATCTACATGTCCATTTAAGTTGAATGCTCTCTCTGCTGATAGTATCTTCCTTGTCTCCCTGTCTAATTCCCTCAGTTCATTCTTGTTCCACCTAACTATTCCTGCCGAATATCTCAACACTGGTATTGCCCATATATATAATTGCCTTTATACTATTCTGCCCATTTAATGCTGACTTCTGTAGTACCTTCCTTACTCTCCTCTTGTATTCTTTCTTAGCCTCATCTTCATTTCCTCATGATCTGTTCTGCCCTTCTCTATTACTCCTAAGTACTATTACCCCTCTTTGACTTCTCAATTCTTATCTCCCATTCTGGCTTTCTGTCTTCCTAAGTTTCTTGTCTTCTTTTCTTCTTCTTGCCAATGCCTACATTCTTCAGCCCATGCGCCTGCATACACTAAGCTATTTACTTCTGTGAAACTCCTAGCATCTGTCCTCTCCAACACTTTATTGACCTACTGCTAACTTGCTTTTTTAACTCTTCTTGAAACTGGCAGCATACTTCTCTCATTAATTTCTTCCTTAATCCTTTCCTTGATTGCTGCCTCTGTTTCTACATCTGCGGTTTCTCCTGTTTCTACTACTGCTTCTGCTACTACATCTGCCACTTCATTTTCCTTTTGTTTTTCTGTTCAGCTCTTCTTTTTCCCTTACTTTTTTTAAGTAAATTGTTTTTTACTCTTAATTATCTAACAAATTAATATTTAATGACCTATCTTCAATAATATCAAGTTAATTTCAAAGTAACAGTTCAAAGTTTTGTGTCAAGAAAACAAGACTAATAATTTTCAGGTTATAGTGGCACTTTTAAGAAAATATCTTAAGTATAAGAACTTGAAAAAACTTGACAGATCTTTAAAGTTTATATTGGTAACTGTTCCATGTTGTGCGAATAGAAATCAGATGTAAGTACTGACAGAGTACAATACACTTATTATTTGAAACTAAGTTCAATCTCAACGACCTCAATCGATTTCTTGGGTTCAATCATGAGATAAAGAAAAGTAAACTATTAACTTCAATTATAACAATTTAATCATTGCATAGTTTTTGCGAAAAAATTAAAGGCTTGAAGGACATTTTTATGAAAGGTTAGAGATATTTACAAACTTGAGAAAGCTAGACATATACAATTAGTACTGATAATTGAAGCAGAAGAAGGACATATACCTCAAGCATTGTAAGGTTTACCTCATAGAATAGAAAATCTTATTATACTTTGCAAGTGAGTATACTTGCTAACAGGAACAGCTGAAGTTAAGGATTCAATTACATAATTGGTATTCATGGATCTCTCACTAATAAGAAATTGCCTAGTATGATATAGTGGCCAAAACAATAATTTCTATCAACATCACCCTAAATCTCAAAATATCGAACTTGTGAACTCTGAGCTAGACATATCCTCACTAACAGCCATATGAGCATTATTTGCGCTAGCACAAGGCCAACAAACACTATTTTAAATCTGCAATTGTTGGGAAGAAATCAAAATGATCGAGCTGGTGCACAAAAGTTAGCCCCTTATAAACATAAAGGTTCAATACAAATGTACTATCTACTAACAGAAAAGTTTTTCAATGAAATTTGTATTTCATATGAGTTAAGAGACATATAAGTTAAGAGACATACAATATGTTTAAACTAGCCATTACAAGAAATGCGTACACTCGTCAATAACGTTTTCAAAATTGGAAATTATTGAATTAGTGTCCCCACTTGCTATCTTAAACTGTAAGCGAAGAGATTTTTCCCGATAATACTTTTTCAAAGTTATTTGTACATTTAAAAAAGCAGCATTTCATTGATACGTGTATATTACTGCAATTGTGACAATCCGAAGAAATTAGTACAAGCAGTTTTAGATTACCCGCTTTTTTTCAGTTCTTATTATCCAAATCGAAAATTTTGTATGCAAACCATCAGTAGGAAACACAAAAACAGCGTTTGTTGAAATTTGTTTTAATCCACAAATTTGAAAATATGTGCCAAGATTAGTCTGTTCAAATACCATTTTTTGACAAACTGTTTACGAAAATTGCTATTTGAAGCAAGAGTAAAATGTATTTTTTATTGACGGAAATTATTTCAAGGCCACAAGAGTTCTAGAACGCGGTCATGCGGAAGATTTGAATTTGCATTTAGTAGGATATACATGTATATACACTATATAAATTTATATATATGCATTCTTAGATATGTCTATACTTGTAAATTAGTGAAAGTCGATAGGTGCTTATGTTAATCTTCTCAACAACCTTCCTCACAGCAATAGGCTTTAAAGAGAAATTTTCAACATTGCATTAAAGTATGTTTCACTAGAGGGATACAAAATTTAGTGACAAAATATCTTGTAATTCTCCTTGAAGAAGAAAATACTCAGGGAATTTATGACAAAGCTGCAATTTTGAGTATGAGAATTTCTCTCATGAAAGAAAATAGTTAAGTTCCCAATTGAAATGACCCTGGAAGGTAGCCTCCTTGTAGTGGTTGCTGGATATGCTTGAGTAGAAGGGTGCGTTAATGCATGAATCTCCATATATAAATAAAAGATTAACCAATAGGATAAAAGGAGGTGTAACCGTGTGTACTTTGTGCATAGAGGTGGTAATAGTTGTGATGTATGTCTGTTTAGTTTGTGTTGGCAAACGTTAACAACATGAAAACTTTGCTAGCAAGATAGCAACTCATGTCTGAGCCAAGAGTGGATCGTATATGGCAGTCATGTCATTCATACCTCATATATATATATATATATATATATATATA
>CABFPE010000271.1:649095-671370 GCA_900660155.1 Hofstenia miamia | reverse complement strand
TATATATATATAGAAATGTCTTCACATAATATTAGTTTCTTATAAAAAGTAAAATTTATTGAAAATATAACTGTTATAAATTTATTCTCTAATATTATAGGTCAACGAAGAGGTAGCACTTAAAGCACTACAATGGTGTGAATCAAAAAAACACAATCTTCTACATTTTGAGACAAGTGCAAGAGACGGAACTAATGTAGACGAAGCATTTCAAATGGCTGCGGAAATGGCTTTATCCATAGAAATTAGCTTAGACTTTTCTAGTGATGACACTCCCGAGCTTATAAGTTTTGATAATAACAAACGCTCGCAAGGCAATTGCATGTTTTGTTGAAACTTTATTAGATATTTTACTATAGTTTGTGTTATTATTCATTTAATTTATTTTCATTTCTTAGAAGTTGAATAACATCAAATTAGTACAAACTCAACTACGATATGAAAATGGATAAGTTTCTATTGGTTTCTATATATGCAATTTTTAAAGCGTTATGCATTCCATCTGCATGCCTATGTTGGCAAAGAATTATTTGGTTAATTATAATTTAAATGAAAAATACTATGTGAATTTTTTCTAATTATTTAAATAGTTTAACTTCTAGACGCTGTCATCTTTCAAATCATCTGTGCAATTCTCCTATGTCAAATAAAGTTAAACGGCTTAAATTCTAGTCGTAGATAGTGCTCAGACTTTTTCAAAAAATAAATTCATACTGGCAGTTATGAAAAATGTTTTCCCATTAATTTTTTGAAAATATATCTCTAAAGTTTGTATTTGGCTTTTTGAAATGTATTCCTTAAAATAAGAAACATAGTGAATATTTAACTTATTATTTCTAAAATAATCTATTTAAATCAACAGCTCAACATAGTAGAAATGGAATTGCGACAGTTTTGGACAAACTACATCACCTCAATCAGTAGAATTTGTACAATGAGTATACTTCTACATTCACCTTTGCCTCATTTTGTCTCACGCTTTTTACTCTATCGTCTCAATTTGCCACACCCAAAACATTCTGCCATATAACTATTTTCGGTACTATATGCTAATACATAGTAAAAATATGATAATTAAATTATATATATTTTTAGTTATAAAAAGCTTTACTTAGAGACCATATGTCATGCATGTAAATTATAAAGCGTGTGGGGAAAATCGAATTCTGATAAAAATAAATTTTAGAACCCGTTCATCACTAGTATATATTGTATTAATTTATGGGCTTAAGCGGTCATTTGCAAAGTCTGTGCAATGCAATTCATGAATTAACATATTCCTGCTGCAGCAGATATTCAAACTTCTTAAGTTATTTTTACCCGAATAAGTTATATATGTTACCTCGGTGGTGAATGAGCACTTCAACAAAGACTAGCTACTGACACACTGCTTAAGTGGTAATGAATATTCTTACTATATTTCTAAATTTAACGTATCTCGACCGGATGGAGGATGCTGAGGAAGCACTGCCTAGAGAACAAATTTTTTATTTAAAAAAATGAATCATTAAAAGTGGTATTAATTTTATGAATATTTTTTCAATTTGTATTCATTTTATTTCATAAAACTAATACTATATTACTTTCATACTTTGATCAATACGTTGTTCCATGAATGTTTGTTTATATATTACACATTAATTGGCTATATAATGGATATTATTCGACTTAGCTACATGTTAGCTACAAACTTCCCAAATTTCAGGCCAATTCTGTTATGAGAAATATAATTTTATTAATTTTTTTGGTACTATAGTTAGAGCAATAAAATATCGATTCTTTTTGCTATCCTAGCATTCAGCCATATATAAACTATAGTTCCTTGTAAGTTTTGTTGTTTGCTGATAAGAAGTGTTGATTTTATGAGGGAATATTTTCGAAAGTTTAGCTCACCTGATGTTATTTGAGCAATGGTTTGTTATGCATTGATAATATTAATATTCATATTTAATTAACATATTTTGTGGAAGTATGTTTTCCCATTCAATATCAAAATGTAACCGCTGCTGTGAATCACCCTGGACATGAACAATAATATTCAAAAATACGAGAAAGAAAACTTTATGACATATAGATAGAAAATTTGAATGTAGATGAGATTCCATTCATTAAGAACATGTTTTTCAACTTAGCAATGCAAAAGAATATATAAAGAGAGAGTAACAAACTGAAACTTTTCAGGTGTTTGTGCACTTTATAAGAAATTTAAAAAAAACTAGAAAATTTGGAATGTTTTCTTTTCTTATTGAAATATTTATACTTAATAAGAAATGGTTATGTCGATTTGTCGGAATATGTATATATATATATATATATATGCATATATATATACATATATATATATATAGAAATATACATAAATATATATATATATATATATATATATATATATATGCTAAAATTTAAAAAAACAAGAAGAACATCTTTTGGACTTTTATTCTTTTTGCATATTATGTAAATTTTCATAAAGTATATATAGTGATTTCCCCAAAAAATGTGTAATCAACCATGCACATGATAAGAGAATGAGCTTAATAAAGGAAATTGCGTGAAGTTCTATCAATTTTAGCTTTGGCTCAGACTGCCATATTTTAAACAATGCATATTTATAGGTACTACATATCAGAAATTATTAATAGCAAGTATTCTATGCTTTAAATATTAATATTAAGCCCAATCTATTGCTTAGAGCAAAAAATGTCTTTAACCATTCGGATAAATGCGTTTCTGAACATTGGACCGCTGACAAAATAAAATACAAAGTTTAATGATGAATTGGTAATAGCAAATACTTCTGCAAATTTCTCAACTACTAACACATATGCAATTTCTTTTACATTAGTTGGAGTTATTGTAAATAGCACGAATAGACATAGCATACACGCAGCAAGCAAACCCATAAAAGCCATGCTAGAAATAACCAACATTATTGTCAGACGTCTTTCAGCATCGTTGTCACTTTTTCGATTTCGCAGCTGATATACAAAGAAAATATTGCAAACACATATTCCAATAAACGGTACGGAAGAAGAAGTTCCAAACAGCATTATACGAAGATACCAGTAAACCAAAGTAGGATTAGCTGCAAATTGGCACACACCATCCACAATATCGAAAAGATATAAATTAATAGCCACTACACTGTAAGCTGTAAACGCTATTCCAAAGCTGACTTTGTAAGCTAATTTAGGCTTGCTATATTGCTTGAACCAAATTGGAGCACCAATTGCTAAACATCTATCTATCGCTAAGGCATTCATGTGATAAATGGCAGCAACTGTGCTACCCCAACTATGCCAGAAAAAGATCTAAAAAAAGTTGCAGTTGAGATATTCAGTATCTGAATTTAATTGCAGTTACTTTATTAGTCCTTGGAAGGGACAGTTTTCTCCCCTTATTTAACTCTGGATCTTATTATGATATTAAAACGAAGCTTTGAACAAGAAATCTTCATATCAGCATTGTTCACAAATTTAATGCCATTATTATTTATGATGAAGTCATCAATTACACCAAATTTTTTGAAATATATAAAATTCTGGTTTTAAAAATGGAAAATTAGAAAATGCATTAGAATTCATACTTAAAATATCAAATATAACCTTCCTTTTTGTTTTACTTTTTCTTTTCATACTAGCATTAATAAAAAGTTGTTACAGAAATTGAAAGAAATGCCTCGATTATAAAAATATGGCATACATAAAATACTTAGAAAATTATGTTAAGGGCTCATGATCCCCAATAAACGTTAGGAAAATTACCAAGTCTCCAAAAGAAGGCTCCATATTGGAATTATATCCTTCCTCATGTCAAAGATAGTTATTATATTACTATTTTATATGTTATGTAATATATTTGAGCATTCTACTGCAAGAGGTTCAAACGTAGATAAGCAAAATATTATATTTTTTTGAAATTAAATAAACTTTATTTTCATGATTATTAATTTGCCTACAATCGTTTAGATGTTATATTTTGAAATCTTGTTCATTAAAAATGAATTTGAAATAAACATCAAGAACGTAGATTGTGTCTGAAAAACATAATCATAAGATTTATTTCAAAATGTCAAAACTCATATTTTGTTACAATTGGAATGAATTTGTTGAACTTCATATAGTTAGGTAACAACTTTACATTTGACATTCCCATTAATTGAAAATTTTTTGCTACCAATTAATTTTTACTTTTACTGTATTCATTATCACTATTGAATTTACAGTTCATTTTATAATATATCAAAGTTTGCATTCGCAATTCTAAAATAAAAGCAGTCTAAACAAATGATTACTACATCGGATCACGTATTAAAAGGTGTATTTTGTTTCCAAAAATCTTAGTAGAAATATATTTAAAAATTGGGAGAAATACGAGTACAAATATAGCCTATCAAAAATATATAAATTTACTTTGTATATACTCTTATTGTATAAATTGCAATTATTTACCATTCAAATTACGATTTTTGAAAATAAGTTTTAAATAGTTTTCAGATTTCATATTGTCAAAAAGAGAGATGAAGTTGTATCTTAATGTAAGTTGTAAAAATTAAAAAAAGATATTTAAATTAGATTTAAAAAATATTCAAATATAAAGTTTGCAATTTTTCATTCTCTCCATAATAATTGTTTTTATAAACATACATTCAAGCACTGCAGATAATTCTGAAAAGAAAAATATTTATATATTTACCTTGCAATTAAATCGATTGAAGTTCACAGGAATGAAGTTAAAGTAACTACCTCCAAGATTCACCACGCCATCATGAAAAATAGCAATCGAATCCCAAACTGCCAGGCATTTAATAAGAGTTATTGATGAGTTCCGTTGCTTAAGGTAACCAGCTGTGTGAAAGGAGCAAAAATTCAAAACTACACCAATAATGGCAATTATCAAGCCTAATAGGTCAACATATCTTGCCAAATTGTTACCTTCCAACTCATCATTATTTGTTTCATTAGCCATTCTAAAATTAAGAGAAATAGCCTTAAGATGAAAAGAAATAAAGTTTGAGATTCTTCTTATGTAGATGAGGCTCGGATATAAAATAGTAGTTTTTCCCTCTGACGAATAATTGTTTAAGAGTAAGGATAATAATAGAGGTGTTCATCAACCTCAACTATAACTAAGTCACAATGTTTAACACTTGTTTTTATATTTTTTAATATCATATATTTTTAACATTTTTGATATAACATGATATGCTGAAATTAACAAGGAAAAGAATAAATTTAATGAGAGTTGCATTTATTTATAGACTTACAAGCCCTTGTGCGATGAAAGTTTAAGGTGGCTAAGTTTATAACATTTCGGAAGCATGGAAGTTTACACCCTAATGAAAATATTTCCATTCAATCCGCAAACTATTTATAAAACAGCGAAATTTTGATCTATAAAATTTTATGAAATTGAAAAGATGGAAAGATTATAGTTAAAAAAATACTTGCTTTGTTAAAGGATGAACTGAAGTAATAAATAAAACTTCAACTATTTAAAATCTTGACAGCCAATCATATTTTGCTATAAAGAACCAATCATTAATCATATGCATTCAATTATAATAAGTATTTCTATGACGCAGTTGCAGCACAGGTATTGAAATATGAAATATTAAGCAAATAGAAGCAGGGGTTATATTATTAATTATACATAGTTTGATATCAATGTAAAATATAGGAGTCACAGAAGCAATGCAATTACAATATTTAGCTTAATTTAAACATACAGATTATATAACAACATAACTAACTTATTCTGACTATGCTTACTACTGTACCGCTTTCTTTCTTCATGTACTACAATAGAAAATTTGATAAATATCAAAAACATTAAATATTAATTTAAAAATACACAAGCAGCATTTTTACTTGGTTGTTTTTGACAAACACACCGAATAACAAGCATTCTAAACAAAAATTAGACTACTATTTCTAAAACAAGTTTTTCAAAATATATGTTTAAAATTTTGTTGCATAACTTGAGATAAGCTTTAAAGAATTCCATGGTCTAACAGGTTTGCAAACATTTGTCAAGTTTTCAATAATCTAATATTTGTTCAGCAATTATTATGAGCCTCTGATTTTGGAGATGTCGTAAGACACCATGAGTTTTCATTGAGCTTGACACTTTGTCATGAGGTTCAAATTAATCTAATAGCTTTTGTAGTTGTAATTCTTGAGATTTTACGAGGGAAACCAATTAGCATCAATTGTAAAATAAAATCACAAGCAATAATATCAATTTTTGTCCATAATAATAATGCTAAATAAAACGGTAGTTCAACACCAATTTGAAATACAAATGAGCTTGAGAGTGTATTCTACTTTTGGAAAGATTAACTATTGAATTGTTCAATATTCTTGAACCTCCAGCCTAAAGTTCCTTCAGCCATATTCAAAATACAATTTTGAAAACTGGTTTTTTATTAGTATATTATTTGCATCTGTTTCAAAAAGCGAAATTATCCAACGCGTTATGGTGACATCTAACAAATGATGGAGCTTCAAACAACTCGTTCTGCACTGAAGAAACAGCGCTATTCTTGAAGAGCATTTCGGAAAGTTCATCTACTACTACCAGGTTAGCCGTGCTGGGACATTTTTTTGTCCTACTCACACCACAGGAATAAGCTTTTGCTCACAAATCCCAGTGACAAAACTCTTTACAAAGCTGCCAACTTGTGCTTAAATAGTGATGCTCTGGCCTAAGGAAGTTTTGTAAGATTTTCTTCTGTGCGAAAGCTGAATAATTGTCTTCCTATTATATACAACCATGAACAATAGTTTTTTCACTAAACCATTTATTAATAAAAAGGTAAAACAAGTTTATGAACTACTTTTTGGGATGTACGGGTAGAATTAAACTTGGCAGGAATGTTACGAGGCAACGCTTTGACCTGCTTACTAATATTTGTATTATAGCTAGGCCACCAGTCGCCGAGTTTATTTATTGCAGGAGTGTCCATTTTTTGCCATTCTTCCAGTGACGATTCAAACCTTCTTCTGATAACCTCTCAATAATCGCGTGTTTTCGGAGCAAGCTTATGTAAAAATTATTGAAAAATCTGGATGGTCGAACAAAATACTGTCTCCTTGTATAAAGTTCAATTCAGTTCTTCAAGGAGATCCTTAAGTGCAAAAGAATTAAAGCCATTTCGGAACATGGATTGGCCTTAGTTTCGGTTTCAACAAAGAAATTCTTCCATGTAATAAATTGAAGATTAAGTACCGTCTGATTAATATATTTGATAAACTTAAGACCATTGGAGCACATATTTTTAGATTTCTGGGGAAGATAAAAGGATTGGATGATGAAGATTCTCCAACTAAAGGCCTTTCTTCCCATTTTGTGTGAGCGTTTGGAAGGCTACAGCTTGTTTTATCTTACGAAGCATGGCCTTGTTTCTTTTTGCGCAACATGCATGAAAATGATAGTTTTGAAGTATTTAGAATATCGCATATATTAAACCATGAGATTTTTTCAGTTGCAACTTCAATTGCTTTATTTCTCATAAAACTGGAATTCGAGGCATTTAAATCAATAGCTACCAGACCAATGTGCCAGTCATTTCAACAAAGGACATGTAACTTAACTATCATTAGCTGATACAATTTTAAATATCTGCGCCACAGGATTGCAAAGATACATTGCTTCAAAATGTACTAAATATTTCTTTATATGCTTAATTATATATATATATATATATATATATTAATTTATTAAATTCCGTTGACCCAAAGGTCAAAGAGGTGTAGAAGCAAAATATAAAGGAGCAAAGTATAAATTATAAATATTTAAGATATGCAAAAAACAGTAAGGAATATGACATGTCCCTTAGGGCTTGGTGGTACACGAAAGAATATGGAAGTCGCTCGGAGCGGCAATTGATGTCAAAAGATTGGTTACGCAAAATATATCCGCTGACTCTTTCATTAGGAATAAGGTGATATAAAGGGTGTGAGATGATTTTCATGCGATTGCAGAGTTTGTCATTTATTGCTAATCTTCTATCGTGTAAGGTAGTAGTGTTTAGGTGAGCGCATTTGTCTTCTTAATTCATCTCCAGTAAAATATTTTTAAAGGCCCTCATTTGAACCCGTTCCAGCTTCTGAGACAGTTTTATTCCAAGGTTGCTATGTCAGAGTGATGCACAATATTCTAATAATGACCGAATGATGGAGGTGTAAATCTTAAAGACATCTTCACAGGATAAACCATTAACCATGAAGCATTTAAGGAAATGTAGACTCTTTGAGACATTTTTAACTAGGTAATTGTTATTCTGAGTACATTTTAGGTCTAATGGGGAAATTACACCAAATAATTTGGTCGAAACCAGTGGGGTACCCAGGGGGGGGACATAGTGGAATGTCCCCCCGTCAGGTTTCCTAATTTAATTTTGACTGGATAAATAAAAAAATTGAAAAATTTAAAATCTAGGATTGTGAAATGCATTTTTTAGGGTCTATTTTCTCAATAGTTTCAAAAATTTTCGCGGGGCTTTGCCCCGCATTATGGCATAACAATGGTGTCCCCTCCCGTCAGGAAATCCTGGGTACGCCCCTGGTCGAAACGAGTCATTTAAGGCAGTATTCATCATAAATTATTTCTGGTGGAGGAGGGAAACCACGAAGAAATGGTATGATCAGCTCATGGCACTTTTTCGGGTTTAGGTGCAAGTCGCATCAGGATTTGACTTCTAAAAATAACTGTAATGCATTACTGTTCTCGTTTTTAGAAACAATTTCCCAAGCAATAGTATCATCAACGTATTTTAGCCTTTTGCTATACGAGATTAGTAAACTGTTTACCATCATAATAAATATCCATGGGCCGAGTTTAGTACCCTGAGAAAATCGGGAAAAAACTATCTCCTAATTCGATAGCGTACCATCAGGCAAACAGACGCGTTTTTGGCGATTTGTCAAGAACGATAATATTCAATTAATCACAAAACTGTTAATGCCATAGTCCACAAAGTTGTTTTTTAAAATACGATGATTGACAAGGTCAAAAGCTTTCTTTAGTTCAAAAGAAAAACACGAGTATTGCAATTACCCTTGTCCAAATTATTAAGCAAATTATGAGCAATATCAATTAGAGGTGTTATTGTTGATTTACCACTAACAGTACCAAATTGCTGGGGATTGAGCCTAGGGAAGAATTTTAGGTTTTTGTTCATTTTCCAGGATGATGTTTTCGATTATCTTAGAGACCTGGTGAGTAGGAGAGATAGGCCGAATATCAGTTAGTGGACATTCAATCTGTGTTGTCTTTTCGAGGGACGTGCCTATTCATAGGCATATTACTTCAAAATCCAGGATGGGATCATATTACCATTTACGTCAGGACCAACAGCCTTGGTGCAGGTTTTAGAGTTCAAGTATGTGTACATGGTATATTCATCGATTTGAATTGTGGAATCTTCGTGGCAGATATCCACACGATCATTTAAAGTTAGCGCAGAGTACAGCTTAGTAATACTAGCAAGATTATGGTTTATATAATTAGTCAACAAGACTGATATATATATATATATATATATATAATGATTAGACAGATTGTTTTGCCATTTCAAACAGGCAGAATACCATAAATTTCTGACCTCATCTACTGTGAGTGTGTATATGTTTTAATTGAATGTCAGATGAGACAAACAGCTGTAAAAGATCTATATTTTGGGGCTATGTGTGAAAATGTTAAAAATTTTGTTGTGGACGTCTTGTTTATAAATTAAGTATAATAAGTGAGGGAATTCCAATTGCAGGGTAACTTACATTTATAGATGAACATCAATAAATGGATTTATTACTTCGCTTATGTGTAAGACGGTTTTCGATATCATAACTAACTACATCGGACATTTTGTAATATCTAAGTTTACATAATCTTAAGTCGGCAAAAAAACTGAAAGACATATGAGTATTAGGTATATTTTTAGCCATCTAACTAGATTAAATACCATGAAATTTTCTGTTTATATAATTGAGATCTTATGATTTTTGGGGACTTTGACGAAATTCATATATAATTGGAAGGTTTTGTATAATAATGTGAATTTATTATAAATTTTCAGTTTTTCAAAGACAAGACAATAACCGAATGCTTAATAGTAATTTAGTAACTATCACTCTACTTCGATTGAGGAAAGATCTTTTCAAATTTCAAGGAGTCCTGTGCAATCTGTTCAACTACCTTCATATATTCATTATATTTTTTCATTCATATGCCATATTGATAAACATATACATTTTCATTTTTGAAAATGATCGGGGAAGATCCCTGAATAAGTTTGATTTATAAGTTATGCAAGTTTGTTTTAGAATAAATTTCTTGGAAATAAGTTAAATCAATATTTTTTCAGTTTTTAGGCTTAAGGGAATTTGAGGCTAAATTTTAAATGATTGAAAATTTATGATAATGATTTTTAATTGATAGTATAAAGTTATTTTAGAAAATTTAAAGCGTCATCTTCATAATTGCAATTTCTTCTTTTCTTAATCTTTTGTAATCGTGTGCCACTTAAGGCAAGAAATATGGCAAATTTTAATCTACTTATATCAAAATTGTGAGAAACAGTAATTATAAGATTAATGGATGAATTCAAAGCAATAGTTTTTATAATTATGCTCGTCGAAATGTACACGAATAAAATTTACAAGACATTTGGGAATAGAGATTGTTGAAAGCTTAAAAAATCATACATTTCATTCAAGTTTAGCATAGAGAATTTAAAATACAATGAAACCAAATAACATCAAATTTTATGATTTCTAATAACCAGGTTTGGCCTTATGTGTTGTGCAGAATTTTAAACCACGTGGTGTAAAGCAGAAAATTCAAGCGTAACATCATTTTAGCTTTGATCCAAAAAATGTGTTCACTATAGCAAGTTATTATTATTAAATTAAATAATTACCACGATTTTCATGTCAGCAAACAATGTTAATGAGTTATTAATGTGAATGCGATTTTACAACTTCTTTGTGAAATACTTTTTATTAATTTTTTATGCAATTATTCTTTTAGAGTATTGAATTTCAAACATAAATCTAAATTTTACAACGAAAAATTTTAGAAAGTTTTCTTGGTTTTAGCTGTAGCATATGGCAGCCCTAAAACAGATTTAATATTTTGAACTCCCATCTCTGTTATTGTGTGTTATTTGTACTTTCTCATATTTCTAATGAAGGCGTAAATATGAGAAAGAGGATGAAACTTTATTGTAGTATTTATGAATTGTCTGCCATAAATTGCCATTTATTAAACTTTCACAAACATTCTTGATTTTTTGTCAATCATGTAAATTTTTGTAGAGTTTCTCTAACAAGCGGTTTCATATCTTAGCAAATGTTTTTGAATTACACTAAATCAGCAAAAATACCAAGTACAAAGAAAATAACAGAAATTTGAAAATAATTGAAATAGGTAAAGATTAGTTTATTTTAAATTTACTGAAATTCTATCTTTATTCCATTCCTTCTTTAATAGGAAATTTAATGAGAAAAGCTATTACCGTTTTGCTATATGTAAATCTATTGTAAGATTTTCAGCATTTTAGGAATTGAGTTTTACTTAATGACCATATTATGTACTTGAATATAATTTAATATGTTCTGATAATTATTAAAATTCGGTATGAGAAAAATTGGCAAAGCATTTGGTGATCCTTTTCTTAATTACTATTTTAAAAATACGAAACACATACATTCCTTTACAAATATAAATTTTTAATATTTATGCAAACCAGACTACGAAAAATATTAAGTAATATATGTTGTGATTTATAACTTTTACTGTGTATTTGCGTTGTTGTGTGAGAAAAATTCCTCGATGCTGTGTGAAGTTGGATACTATATGGAAAATCCCATACAAAAACAAGTCTGTTAATCCAAGCTACACGTTTTATAAATTTTCTAAAAACCTTTAGAAACAGCACATGTAAACACTAATTTCATGATAATCGGTGTTATTTTTAACAGCTTACATGTGTAAGCTGAAGCATATGTTATTCATTTATGTATCTTGTTGCGTTTTCTTGATAGCTCATCAAAATTTGTAAAACGCGTTTCTAATTGGCACCTTACCTCAGTGGAGTCAAGCCGCTTAAAAATCAACGAGATTACAAAAGCACGCTTTGTGCGAGATTTGCATGTAGCTGAGAATTATTATAGATTTTATTACCTTCACCAAGGGGTTATGTTTTTGGTAGCGTTGGTTTGTTTGTCTGTTTGTCTGTTAGCAACTTTACGGAAAAAGTAATAGATTAATTGACCTCAAATTTTCACCAGAGGTGCGTCTCCGCCCAAGGAGGAATTCATTAAATTTTGGTGCTAACCCTGGGGACACAAGCTGTGTAGCGGAGGTCTGCGCTCTCCGAATGCTTTTCTAGTTAAACTATATTTTGCTGATATAGTCTATGAGCGTCAAGAATTTTCCTTGCAGTACACGAGTCAAGCAAACTCCGTCTGTGTGAAAATGGAAACCAGAATCTCACTGCTGGCTCATATACAAATTTTGAGGAAATTATTTAAATTCTTGAAAATATAAGGCTTTCTTGGAATTTATTCTTCTAAGTAACTTCTTTAAATTTCATAAAGCGTTTGTAAATTCGGGGTATCTTAAATATACATATTTTCCTACAAAACATGTCAAGTAAAATTGCTCCACATTTCTTATATTGTTTTCTGCAATGAAATATAAATCCTGAAGGTTAAATGGAGAATCATTAGTTTTTCAGTATCAATTAACATATTCGATGCTTGGAACTTGTATATGTATTGTATATTTGGGTGTGAAACCAAAAGCACATGGCAATGTTGCGAAGATTAGCATCAGATAAAAATCACTGAAATTGAATTTTAAATTATATCAAACATCTGCCTGCAGGAAAAAAGCAAAACAATCTTGATTATACTTAAGTGCATTAACGCTAAAAAACGCTTTCCGCTGAATAAATAAATTTTTGCAGCTAATGCTGGGTAAAAATTACGCAACCTTTCACTTGAGTACTCTGTGACCCATCTTAGGCGTGACCTAAAAATAGTGGGAATTGAACCCCAAAGCTTGTATCTTAATTTTTCACACACACATTTCAAAATATCAAATTGTGCAAGATCATATCTTGGGGATAATGTATTTCAAATTTCTAATAGTTGGTATATTTGATTTCTAGGTCAATATATTTGCCTCATCATCGCGGATTATTGAAAGTAGTTGTATCACATTTAATATTCTTACCTATTGTTCCACAGAAGGCATTTAGGTAACAAAAATATTTACATATAATCTTTATTATTGAAAATTTTATCAAGATGTATTTTGACTATTGCTGATGTTAATAAAATGTGGAGTTGGATTGAGTAAATTTTGATGCATGTTTTTGCTTGTAAGAAATCAAATACATCCATCGCAAAGCTAATAAAGTTTTGGTTAGATTTCCTTCAGTGATGTTCATACATTTAAAACTACAATGAATGTTCCATTATTCAAGGAAAATTACTTTAAATTTAGTCAATTAAGGACAAAGCACTTGGAAGACTTAATGCAAAATAAGTTAGAAGAAGTATTTTTCTTGTCAGTTTTAAGGACTTCTTATGTTTTGCAACATCTTCAAGACAGCTCTTAGGGCACTCATTTTCCCAAACGCTAACAGCTTTTGTTACTTGAACTTTAAGTAAATATCCAAATCAAGTCATCTTGATGTAAAGTACGAGCATCTTCTGACTAACGAAAACATAGATTATGAATTTAGATAAATTTTGAAATCTCTCTAAAATTTTAAATGTGAATATTTTTATTCCTAAATATTAATTATCATGTGTCATGCCTCTATGCTTTGTTATCTTCTGCCTATAAAATTTTAAAATAATGCTCAGAGTCTGTCAATACTGCAGAAATACAGTAATATGCCAACATTGATATTAAAAAAATGTTTTCATATATAAGTGCTGGTTGAACCATGTGCCATGTTTTGTCTAAGGTGGATTGAGCATGTTCGTATATCTAATAAGTTCTAATGGATTAAATTTCTCAAAGGATCGTTTGTGCTCGTCATGTGATAATTCTGTCTAAATTTATGCATTAATATTAAAATATGTTGACAGTAAAGAAAAATTTAGTTTTTCGGAAATCAAGTGCTTTGAAAATGTTTACTTAAAAGCATATATTTTATTAGCATTTTAACCAGAAGCATATAAAGAAAAGAGAAACAGGGAACACTCCCCCCTCAACGTTCACAGATGTTTCCATATCTCATAGAATGTATGCCTATAATCATCATAGTAAATATTGTTCTACTCTATCTGCAGGGGTAAGCAATATTTAATTGATGTTTCAATAAGTGGAAATCGATTAACCCATTGAATACCTTAAAAGAAGAAAAATTGCCAATAATTTGCAATGATTTAAAGTTCACTAAAAACATTCTCACGAGCATTAACGGGTGAGAATCTTGCTGAAGAAAATAATCATGTCCCGATTCGAGAATCATTATTGTCTTGCTTAGTAAATGAATATAGTATTGGCCGTTGCGAGTGTACTGCACAGCTTGATGATCCAAAAAATATATTATGCTTCCACCACCAAATTCACTTTTTTTATTTTGAGGCATAACATTAGCCTTCTTTCGCACCACTGTTATCTTCTGTCAGACGCCTGATATTTTGATGTGAAACCTAAAGAAATTAAACAATGATCACAGCTTTTATATAAGGTATCTAAAGCAGAACCAAATTTGCTCTTAGTGATTATGATTACTGGCAGCGTTTAATTTATATTTTTGCAGAACAATTCCTTCTTAGTGCTTACAGATGTGTGAAGTACTCGAAACCTAGATTGCTAACTCACAACGATGATTTTTCTTATAAAAAGTTTTTATGTGTTGTGTTTGGCTTTTATACAACACAAAACATGTTAATTTTTTATGATCTTTTTCTATTATATTCATTCCAATTATTGCCAAAAGTGAAACTAGCAATGAAAAATGTAGGCATTTTGAACGAAATGTTTATAAATTATATTTTTCTTAAGTGAAAATAATTTGAACACGTTTTCTTCATTTTTACTTGTAGTGAAATATGTGAAATACGTACCAATGCTAATAAAGAGAATAGAGAAATATGGCAAGTTAGAAAATAAAATTAAGGATATTTTATCTTAGCACAGTCTTAATATGGAATGATCCTCAGTCCTGTTCTTTCCTCTGTTAACAGGAGTTGAAGTCGGAGATGGCTAGGGTTCACTGAGCTATTAGAAAAAATATACTATTACGCAACAGTTGTAGTGAATACTATATAATTTCTTAAACAACTATTCGAAATTGTATATTAGTATTATATATATATATATATATATGTATATATATATATATATACTTGAAAAACTTCATTTAGAATTTTCAATTTCAGTGAGCAGATTTTATTAGAAGCTTCTAACATACCTAACTTTTGTCTAGCATGCCGCAAAATTGTAAAAAAAAAATTAACAAGTGATTATGAAAATGTGCCGAATTGGAATTAAGTAGTCTAGGCATGATTCAGGCTTGTGAATGATTGGGCCTATTTTTTTATGTCGGAGTTACTAAGGGATTAGAAGGAATGAAATTTCTAAAGATCATCCTATCACAAAAAAGGCAACAGCCTGTGTTAGAAATATCTCTACTGAACCACATATGTACGTTTCCAACCATAGTAATTGCTGTATAGGTGCAGGATAAAATAATCAGTTTTAGTAATTTATAACATAAACATTCATTATGCTGGTTCTTCTGCTCATAACTCTGAAGTGCAATACATTACTAGCATTCATAAGTAACGGTTAATTCTACTTCTCTTAATTAGAGGATATCCAATGATCTACCAAGTTGTGTGTAAATGATACATAGTGTATATACTTTTAGTTAGAGAATCAGTAATTATCTATGCATTCTCTGATGAAAATATATTAGTGATTAGTTGAGCAATTCATTAGGATCGATGCCTAAAGTCTTATTCCTAGAACATGATATTTGTTAATGTATGAATTAAAATGATTTTGCTAGTTTTATAGGCTTTATTTTTAACATAAATTTGAGTGTTTAAGATTTTTGAAAATATTGATATAGCTTTCGAATAATAGGATGTACTGCGATATGCTGTGCGAATCATAAAAATGTTTGTCATTTTAATATTCTTGGATATGCAAAAATAAAGGTTAATCATACGTGTAAATGTCTAGATTTATAAAAAATTAAAGTGGTTTTTAAAATGGGCTAAGTGATGTTATTTGAATTTGGATTCAGCTTCAAATTGCTCCATCCGAATAATTTCATATATGAACTCTATATGATCTCTATAGTTTCTATTGAAAGAGCATAAGTTATTCCACGCGTCATCCTAAACTTAATGACTTAGAGGGTAGGACAAAACGGTTCCTATATTATTTTGCACAAATTCAATCAAGAAGTAGAATATACAATTTTTTGCTTTTTAATTTTCCTTTATCTATATTTTCGACCTTTTGGTCGCAAAGACAAATATTTTTCTCCAAGTTCCAAAACTGTGCTCGTGAAATTTCGTACCTCTGAGATCTAATATAAAAATGAATTCCGAAAAAATCTTAAATTAAAATTATTAATATTTCAACAAATTTTAAACAACTTGGGAATTTTTGAAGAATTTTCTTAAGCCTGGAGAAAATTTTTAAGCGCTTATATCTAAAATATTAATGAAGACATCGAAAATCCGAAAGCACCATTAGATAGAGGAGTGTCCTCTTAAACGACGATCTGACGCTGTCACATTGAGACACATTACGATTTCTGACTTTGCGCACACCACCCTCAATAAAATTGGGAGGTCAACTTATATATCAAGAAACAGTTCTCACTCGTTGTTGATCACATTGCTTTACGTGAACAATATTTTTGTAGAGATTTCAAAAAAATTTTATTAAATCAGATAATTCAATGAAAATTATTTAATCTTTCTAATTCTTTGAACACAATAATAAACTTTAGTACAAATTTTTGATAAATATGAAAAAACGGTTTTATTTATTTAAATGGACACCATAGGCTGCTTATTGTTAACTAAAAATACTTTTAGCCAGTGTTTGTAAATTACTGGAAACTTTGGGGATCTCAAGTAAAATAACACAAATAGCAAAACGCACACAACTTATATTTATTGTTAAGCATTTTTCATTTTATTTTCATTAATAATACCCACAATATTTGAGAAACTAATTATCTAACACGTATTTCAATTTTTTCAGCTTTTAACTAATTAGTTGTAGTAAATTTGCAGAAAATTTTAATAGCATAAATTTTTAATTTAGGAATTTTACTATTAAATAAAACTTTAAAATTTGGTATTATTTCAAAGCTGTTAAAGTCTTCCTGGTGTTCTACATTTCTAGGCTTCCAACTATTTTCAGTTCACTTTTCATTAGGTATGGTAATATCAGCTCTGGATTATTAGAATAAAGTGCTAGATTGATTAAAGAACATTTTATATTGTTCTCAGTCATTTGTGGATGCTCTTCATCCCCATTATTTTTAAATTGGGTATCATCAGAGGCTAGTGATTGAACATTAACTGTTATTTTCTGCCATTATTACAATTTTCACTCATACATGGTTCTATACTTTTGTAAATCAGAAATGCTTGACTAAAGGATCCATCACATTGTGAACATGCCCTTTCATTTGTAAAATTTTACCAGGAACTATTCAGGCTGGAAAATGCCAAAAAGTATTCATGCAGAGTGCAATCAGTAGATGTGAATACTAAAATATAAGCAAATACTCAATAAAACTTTTTAGTTTGTGTGCTCCCAATTCAATCCATGAAGAAATACATCATTTCTCAGATCAATTTACCATTTTTCTAAGAATGATAAAATTCTGATTTTGGTGTCTATTATTTTATGACTGATAAATTGTAATTTGAATTTGTAACATCTATATGTTTGAACAGACTCAGGAATAGTAAAGAAGGAAAATAGAAAATTCTAAAAAAGACTTATGATCAATTATGAAATTGGTACTGAAATTAATGAATTAATTCTGGAGAGCCTCCACATAGTCTCAAAAATTGAATATGGTTTGATGTTTGCTTCTAATGGCAAAGCAATAATTATTGCCAATTTCATATATATCGCGCTTTTTGAAATTTTCCCAAAATTTTTTTATTCTTAAAAAAGACTTTTTGTAAATGTATTCATTATATAAGTGTGAATGCTTTATTACAAAATTGTTATAAAACATGTTGAATATTAAAGATAATAATATTGGCTATGTGAAAAACATTAAATAATTGAAGTTGCTTTAATCTTCATATGCGCACCTGAGTTGTAAATTGGGCCGAGATATCATTCCTGGTCCCTTTGCACTTAGGCATTCCCCGTCCCTAATCCATCATATTTAAAATCATTTCAAGAAAGTTTTTTGGAGATAAATTAATTAAAACATATAATTGAAAGCATACAGAAATTAGTATAAATTTGCATCAATTGCACTTTTCAATAAATTGTGTGATTTATGAATACTGAATTGAATGAAATATTTGATATAATGTTCAAAAATATCAAAGTGAGAAAAAGAATCTATTAAAACAATTTGTAAAAATCTGGGTCTATTCACGGCCAACTTAATATATCTCAATAAACAATAATAAGTTTTATATCCGTCTTATAGTGGTATAAAACGTTGTAAGACGTCTGAAAGTACGTCTAATAAGACACCATTTTTATAAGTTACTGAATGCCATCTAGTGTCCACAAATAATATTGTAGGTCTTCTAAACCTATTCTAAACGTCGTCGAGACCGAGTCGTCTTCTAAACCTTTTTTAAATGTCTTCTAACCGTCTTCTAATTGTTTTCTAAACCATTACTAAATGTTTTCTAAATCATTTCTAAGCAATTCCCAAATTTTTATTACAATTTGTTCCGGTTTTCTAATGGACCAGATCAGGGAATCTACTTAAACCAAGGCGATACATAATAACAGGCCTGGAAGCCGTGCGACTGGGGGGGGGCGGGATTTTGAAGCATACGAAAATTAAAATAGAGGTTTACATTTAGTACTGATAGCAGTTTGTTTCTCGCAAGAAGGAATATAACACAGTTTCAGATGATTCACATGTATCATAAGCTCAAAATTCAAATTTATGCTAAAATCAGAACTGAGATACGTTTTAGTTTGTTAGGAAATAAACTTCAATAAGTTTAGCTCCTTTTAACAGTTTCTTTACATAAAAATAAAATTAAAATTACGGTCAGTAAAATTTATTACTCAAAGAAAACGTTATTTTAACGCACACACTTTTATTACCCGCGGATTCTTAAAAGCCTCCTTTATATTAGTGTTCAGAATTTATTAGAGCTATTTTTAATTATGGTAAAGAAGTGTTGTGTAACTGGCTGCAGGGGAAATTATGATGCAGAAAATAAAGTCAGAGTGTTTCGACTACCATCAGAAAAAAATGAGCGTGAAAGGTGGATGAAAGCTGTACCAAGAGACAATATACCAGATAGGCGCGATACAGTTATTTGTGAACGTCATTTCCCAGAAAATTTCGAGACTGTAGTTGTTCATGGAAAAGAAAGACCTAAGCATCCACCCAGTATTTTTAATTGTGTTCCTCTGAGTATGGTTCCTACACGGCCATCCAAACCAAGAGAAACATTTAAATCAACAAGTGATGCTCGAAACCCAGATGTGGATGAGATGGAAATTTTTATTGAAAAAGATAAGTTGGACTTTACCACCTTGATTGATAATGTAAATGATCAGACGTTTGTTAGCGGAGTAACATCATATGTTATTGACAATACCCTTTATGTCCAATCAAACAATTTCTTTTCAGACAGCATTCCTATGTTTTTAATTAAAATACACAGTGATTTGTCATGCTGGAGTACGTACTCATATTGATTCACTTTCCAGAAACCGTATTACAGCATTGAAGCGATGGTCTCAACTTGAAGAAGCGATAAAGTTTTTGAATTCCAATGTGTCGCTGGATGTTAAGAAGAGAATTATTATAAAACAGTTGCAAATTATGTCTGCATAAGTTGGTGTTAAAGTATATACTCCTGAAACAATCACCAGAGGTTTTAATTACTTTGTTACATCTCGCTCATTATATAATCATTTGAGAGCTCATTGCCAATTACCAAGTATTAAAGTTTTAAGCAACATAACATCAAGAGTAAAAAAAGTTAGTGACCTTGATTTTTTAAAGTATGTTTTTGAGAATTTTCCTGAACATCAAAGACTCTGTAACATCCTTGTTGATGAAGTTTACATTAAACCAAGTATGCAGTATCATGCAGGGACAGTTTTTGGTAATGCTGAAAATCATCCAGGTCTCCTTGCAACTACTGTTTTAGGAGTGATGATTAAGTGTTTACTTGGTGGCCCAGCTTTTCTATGTCGAATGATTCCAGTGACAAAGTTGGATTCCCAGTTTTTGTTTGATCAAGTTAATTTTGTTCAACAGAGTATAGCAGAAAATAATGGAACTGTTGTCTCAATTATATGCGACAATAATCGGATAAACCAAGCCTTTTTCAAGTTGTATGAAACACAGCCTGATAAACCATGGTTAACTGTTAATGGTGTCTATCTTTTGTTTGACTATGTTCATCTTATGAAGTCAATTAGAAATAATTGGATTACGGAACCAACTAAGGAACTTGAGTTCGAACATGATGGGAAAATTCTTACAGCCAAATGGAGTGTGCTAGAAGAAATTTACAATGTAGAGAAGAATGGTATCATCAAGTTATCAAATTTAACATCTGTTGCTGTATATCCAAAGCCTGTGGAGAGGCAGAAAGTTTCAATTTGTTTAAAAGTTTTTTCAGACCAAACAATATCTGCCCTTGAGACCCATCCTTCTGTAAACAAGACTGATAATGCTGACACTGTTGTATTTCTTAAACAAGTTTTGAATTTTTGGAAAATTATTAGCGTGAAAAATCCTGTAACAGCAATAAGGCAAAGAGATTAAATGAGAAGTATTATACATGTGCATTGTGATTCACAAGTTAAATTTTTGGAACAGTTCGTTGTGATGGCATCCAAAATGAAAAATCGACACGGTAAAAGGCGTAAAGCATTGACTAAAGACACAAGTAATGCCATTGTTCACACATGCTCAGGTTTAATTGATTTATCAAAGTATCTGCTAAAGACTACATATCAATATGTCGTGCTTGGTGAATTTACCACAGATTATTTGGAGGAATCATTTGGCAAATTGAGGCAGGGTTTTGGAGGAACTTACTTTTTAACCTCTCAAAACGTCTTAGAAAAGTTCAGTATTGAAAAGTCGAAAGTTCTGCTCTCTCTAAACGTAAATATTGAGTCCTTTTTTGAAAAGGAAGGACATTCCTGTGAAAAATGTGGCTTTCTGGTTCGAGAAAATGACAGTAATGTATTCGATAATCTTCTCGAGCTGGAAGAAAGCATACCAGATGAAACAAAAATGGCCTTGGTGTACATTGCTGGCTATGTAACAAGAAATGGTTGTATTGATGATGATAGTCGAGTGTTATTATCTCAAGTATGGTGGTTATTTGAAAAATGTTAATCGAGGTGGACTAAATATTCCTTATAATAGTGCGTGGGGTAATTTTTTGTTTCATCATGTTTATGTTTGTCAAAGATGAAGTTTGTCGAAAATCGCTGTGCAACTTGTTTATGCTAGTATTTGAAATGCACAACTTCAATATGTCGAAACAGCATGGCATCATTTTGTCAAACATTTTATTTAAAAAATTTGTTGAGTTTTCAACTCCTCGGATGTATAAAGAGCCTGCGTTGAAAGTTCTTAAACTTTCTAGTAAANCTTTAAACGTAAATATTGAGTCCTTTTTTGAAAAGGAAGGACATTCCTGTGAAAAATGTGGCTTTCTGGTTCGAGAAAATGACAGTAATGTATTCGATAATCTTCTCGAGCTGGAAGAAAGCGTACCAGATGAANCAACTTCAATATGTTGAAACAGCATGGTATCATTTTGTCAAACATTTTATTTAAAAAATTTGTTGAGTTTTCAACTCCTCAGATGTATAAAGAGCCTACATTGAAAGTTCTTAAACTTTCTAGTAAATAATTATTGTATGTTAATCAGGGTGTTAATCCAGTTGTTTTTTCTAATCTTTTCATAATTTCAAGTTTGTTTTGTTTTCTTGATACTTTCTTTTTGTTTGGTGAAATTTTGATTTTTTGTACTTTTGGCTTATTCTTGGTTCCAGCTGGAATGCATCACATCAGGTTCTGTGGCA
>CABFPE010000271.1:634546-646524 GCA_900660155.1 Hofstenia miamia | reverse complement strand
GGCTCGGCTCGGCTCGGCTCGGCTCGGCTCGACTCGGCTCCCCTCATAAAATCTTTCAATGAGCTCGTTTCAGCTCGATATTTTTTTAAAAATAGTGTGCTCTCAAAATTTTTTCCATTGCTCTTCCTATTATTTATAAACATTTCTAAAATAAGATTATAAGTAAGGAATATTGAATGAAAAAATAAGAAAAATCTGCATAATCAAATTAACAAGCAGCACTATAAATTTAGTCGGTTTAAAAACGGCTCGTTTTGGGGTCGTTATATATCCAGTACTCTGCTCAAGCTAGGTTTGGCTCGACTCGTTAGATGCTCGGCTAGTTGACAAGTCTGCACTGCACTGCTTATATGACATTGAAAATGAGTAAATTTTATTCGTCTTCTGAAGTTAGAAACATAAGCTTCCTACGTTACAATACAATGTAATGAAGTACTATATTATGATTAATTCAATATCACATTGATAATTAGAATAGACCTAATGTACATCAAACCAATGATTTTAAAATTTTAGATTTTGGAACCTCGAATAACAACAACAACAATTATTCATGCAGAGCCCGTATGCCCTGTCCGTACCCGTTACAGGCCCTACTCCCAGGTTACAATGATGTTAATTTATAAATTCATAAATGTTATTAATGGTTAATTGTACGTCCCCCCCCTACAGTTAACCGTAATCGCGTCATTTGCAATGATATTGCATTTGAGAAAAGATATCGGATTTCATTATATACGTGACGCAGGTTTGATCGATTATTTCAGGGAGAAACTCAAATATTATTGTTAGGAATTTTACAAACGTGGAACCGGCTCCAGAGTAGCCCCTAACCTCATTTTGAATGATTTAGAACAAAATCGAATATTATTATAAAGAATTTTACGCAAGTGATGCAGGTTTGATAGAATCACGTCACCTCAGTTTAATATAATAGGTTCCATGTATTCAGGGCTGTATATTAATATATTTTAGAAAAAAATATTTTATTTCAAAACTTGAGAAATACATTGCTTAAATATATTATAAAATAGTGTAAGGAAAAGAAACTTAATTCAATATTTCCCAAAGAGTATTGATATTCCAATAGAGCTTGTTATAATATAAAAACACCTCTTTATTCCAAATTAATTGGCACCATATTTTTTTGTTCTGCTGAAACTAAACAGTCTTTTTGTAATTTTGATAATAAACATTATACATATATCTGAGAAAATGTATTGTGACAGAAAATAAATATATTTTTAAAATTTTTCAAAATAAATAATATAAGTACATTTACTGCCAATATATTTAAATTAAATATATTTATATGCACACCTGCATGCACTTAAATGAGAAACAAGATTTTTTATTATAAACATTAAGCTAAGCAGTCCAGGGCTGTCATAATAATAAATATTTTCAAAGGATATTTAAATAATTTAATTTTTGGTTTCTAAATAATACGGTCATGAATTTTGGAAGAATTTTAGAATAAACTAAATCTTCACTATGAATTCGATTTTTTACTATAATTTACATAGTGTGCATATTTATGGAGATAGATTTTAGGGTGCCCTTCACAGGATCATGGAATGTAAGCTAAATTTTTGAATAAAAAATTTGAATTCACAGAGTTAAAATTGAGGCTAATGTTAAAAATAAGAAGTTGTTTTGCTCACTATTGCAGAAATAAATGGTGAAGATGAGTGTTTCAGTACTTATAGCCATTACATAATATCTATGAACTATATAAAAGTTTAAGAAAAAGAATTCAAATAATGAACAGCAAATTAATATTAATTGAAATTTTTTCAATCTTATCATTCTATGCAAAAAGAAATATCTTATACAAAGATCCCATCCATAAGAAATTAGCTTCTTCTTTAACTTTAAACTGCTTGGGAATTTTTGAAAATGCTTCATGATTGCATAAAAAATTTTTAAACGGTAATAGTTCAAAAATTTTTTATGCTGTGCTCAATCACAATTAACAAGTGATAGAAGAGAGTCTCTTCATTATTTTTCGCATTGCACGTCTTAAATGATTTGAGATATCTTTGCTCACAAAAAGAAACAGGTAAAATTTTTTGTTGTTTCCATAAATGTTTGAACATTAATTATGAAGAGAATCTAAATCTTTTTTAAATGTGAATTTTTTAAGGAAAAATTGTTAATCTTTTCAACAACAAGCAATACACTTTCATAGACATTTTCAGCTTTGTATCAAAGCATGTTCCATAATAGACCTGGCCATGCATCACTCTTCTCAAATTTGTTAATAGGCTTGTAGAATATTCTTTGTAAATGTGGAAAAAGGCTTTGTACTTTTAGTAGATGATAGGCATGTTAAGTTTAAATATTATACTTCGGGAAACTAATAGACATGTGAGAACAATAATGAAAGAACACATAACAGGACACTTAAATTCAGAAATATATTTACATCATCATGAAATCAAAGAAGACAATTTTAAAATACCACTAAGAGGAATGCATAATAACACTGCAAAGTTGTAAGTAATCATATTTGGTATTAAAATATTAAAACGAAATATCCGATAATTTTGAAAATTATTATTATGTTGTATCAGTAGAGATATTAAATTATATATATATATATATATATATATGTATATATATATACATATTATAAGGTATTTAAAACGTATTTTCCAAATTCATATCGCTTACACTTCAAACTTTACTTTTAAGTTACTACTGGTAGGTTGAGTCTGGACAGAGATCAAGATTTGGCATTTGGTTCATTGTTTCAACATCTGTTAAGATGGCCTCATATTTTGATACAAAATTATAAGAACTCAAAAAATTTCATATGTTGCAAATTGACTAATAGGTTATGATATTCGTCATTTTACATAATGGAAACTGTTATCCTTACATTGAATGGCATTTGAATTTTGGAGGCGATTCCCTTATTTTACAGAAATGCATTCTTCCCTCAATTATTTGAAAGCCTCAAACCATTATTAAAACACGTATAACATATTTTAACTTGGCCCCAAAAAATTGATTTTAAGCAACAATATAAAATAATATAGGAAGAATTGTGAAGTAAGTCTGGATTTTTTCAATGCAAATTAATCAGGATAAAACTGTTTGTTTTCAAAGCAAATTTGCATGAAATTAGTTTAATGTAAATCTTTGTTTGACACACTTCTTAAATCCAGAGTTGCAGGAAATGTAAATTATTGGATTAATTATTGAGGACACATTTACCATTTGAACCGAAAAAGCATAAAAATTTGAATTGAATGAAAATCCCCAACCAAGTTCAAAGACAAGCTGTATCAGATAAAGAAAAAAATATATGGCATTAGGGTAAGAACATATAACGAATTCTATAACCAAAATTATGCAAATTAAGGTTGCTCTTTGCTGGGATTTAGTTTTGCTTTTACTGGCGCTTTTAGAGTTGAACAAAATTTTGCCAACCACACAAAAATACATGAAACTAATAACTGCAGTTACAAATCCAATGTACATTGCATATATAGTAAGACACATAATTTTCATTGTATACGACCATGTAGGAATAAGATATTCACACGATTTTTTCCCAGTTGAAGCAACAAAATTAAGATCAAAACCCATGCTTACAAATCCAAGAATATATGTTGATGACAAAAGGAGTGACTGCATTTGCTTATTTCTGCTGAAGTCTTTATATTGAAGGGGTCGCACCACCGCAATGTATCTAAAAAGGTAGATTATTTCAAGATTTTGGAAAGCAATATATTTCGTCAAATTCCGTTGCATGAAAGTACTGTTTGCTACTTAATATCATTATTTTACATGCATTGCAGCAAAATTTGTCAATGATGTTCTGTATAAATATTACTTAATAAACGTAGTGAAAGATCCAATGTTTTTCATAAGGATGAATTTCATCTCCAACAGGCATCAGCGAATTTTGAATGTAGCAGCAACTATCTAAAGGGCCCAGGCCCCCTATGTTGCAGAAATAATAAAAGCATCCTTAAAATCAATAGATATGGGACAAGACACGCCATTACAATCGTGAAAAATAAAATGAAATCATAACACAAAAACATAAATAAATAAACATTCTTTTTTCACAGCGTTATTTTTGTTAAATGAAATGAGAAAATTTTCTACCAATTCACATTTTATTGTGCAAATTATTCCTAAAGAATTATTAGACTTTAAAAAAATTTCGGGACATATTATCATAATGAAAACAAGCAAACTGTTATTATTAGGACTCTGGCTATCGGACAGGCGTGTAATTCATATTTTTTAACAGGTGCACATTCAACCCTCATACTTGTAATTAAACATTCAGTTTGCTACCAAGAAGAGGACGAAATACTATAAAATATAAAGTGTATCGAAAAACCACAAAATCAAACATATTCAGGGGCCTAAAATTATTTAAAATATGCTGTTAGGTAAAAATTTTACCACCACTTCAGTATGAATCAGTACTCTTTTTTTGACCCATCTCACTGCACTGACATATGCACCGATTTAATTAATAAATAATATGAAAGTATTGTAGAACAGTTCCAACGCAAAAAATTAAAAATATATGTTCATTTAGCTACAAATGATGCTTGCTTCAATCTATCAATAAAATATGTATAGGAGAGTGCATAACAGTGTAATGAATTACATATGAAAAAGTTTTTCAAATAAATGAGAAATTGACGAATATTTCACTAAAAGTAATAATTAAAAAATACTTGTAAGGAATTCCACTTGCATGACTCTAATGACTCTTATTATTTGGTGCATATATAAATAAATTATACTTCATTGAATTATATTTTTTCTTCACAATATTTTGAAATATATTTAAGTATTTTATTTTCAATTTTTCAAAAATATATTTATTTTTTCTGAGTGTGGTAACGAATAATATATTTTTAATAGTTAAGCTTAAAAAAATGAAGATTAATTAATAGTTAGTTTTTAAATTAACCAAAAAGTTTACAATACAATTTTTGACAAATTCAGTCAAAAAGAAGAAATGGAATAGGTGTTTTTCTTTCAAATATTGCCAACTAAACCAGCTACTTAAACCCCCAATCATATAAACAGAATTTGGTTCAAAAAAACTTAGTTTTTGCATCACATTAATTTCTAAATTTAAGTTTCGGTGCAGCATTAAAAATTAATTGGCGTTTACTTGATCAGTTTTCCAAAATCGATTAAAACGGCATTAATAGAAAAATTGCTGCAGAACTAATTGAGAATATTGCTCATAGGGCAGATAACAAAATATTAAAGAAAAACGTTAGTAGATTATATTGTTTTTTAAATTCTTTTAATCTTTTCACGGAATAAATCAGTTTTTACGTAACTGAAATCTTTGTTGAACGTCCATTATCGAAATCTTGCTGATTTTTAACGTATTTCTGGGAAAAAATCTTCACTTATGCTCAAAACGCGTAAGTTGCTCAAAAAAGTGTTCACTATTAAAAAATAGAATACATATTTTCTAAATTCAATATAAATGAAATAAAGTTATAAGATAGTATGGAAGCAACATATACACTGATCTAGGTTATATATGCTTTATTCACTGCATACAAAATGATAACCTGAAATGTTGTTAACCTTTAATTTACTAATGTTTATACCTTGCAATATTTTCTGAGTGACTAACATTTTTTTCAGGGCCAGTTATTTTATAATCGTTAAAAATTGTTACAAAATGTACTGTAAAAAATATAATCTATACAGAGTGGGAGTATAAATGTTTTGCTTTATACAACAAAAGAGCTGAAAACTTCAAGTCATCCTTAAACACATTGCAGTATTGACTGACGAATAAAGTTTCAATTGGTTATCAATGATATTCATAAAACTAAAAAATCTCCCCTCTGTATAAATTAAGATCAATCCAGATTCCGCTTTGCATTCCAAAAAGTCGATTTTCATAGCACGAAACGGTATATATATATATATATATATATATAGACAAATTGCCATTTTTATGACTTCAGTGACCAAAATGTTCAACATTTATGGGAAAAATTGAAAATTTATCAAGGAAATTGTCAAAATTTTATAAGTTTATCTGTAAAACTTTGCATTACATATTTAGTAGTAAAACAGTATCGTCTTCTAATCCAATCCATGTGTTCATACATACAAATCTATATCTATATCTATATCTATGTATATATAAATATATATATATATATATATATATANGTGATCATCAATAAATTACAGAATAACATACTGTAACAAATTTATCATAATTAATTTACTTTTGCAGCATTTGTATCAACGCATAGTATTATGAACCATGTCCTCAAAAACTATTAATTATAGGAAGGTTGATTTTTTCATTTTATTACAAAAATATGTAAATTTTTTATCAATTGCGCTTTAAATTGAAAAATAGGGTAATAATAAGAAAAGAAATTTTTTCTGATTTTCTTGTGTAAGTCCTCAATAAAACAGTTGATGTCGTAAAGAAGAAAATTACGTTATTTGAAATTGATATTTTGTCAATAAACTTGGCAATCTAAAAAGTATTAAAAATTTTTTATTTTTTTGAACAAAGTTTAAAGTCAGATTAACATGTAACAATACCTAAAAAACTTCCTCAGTTACTTAAATGTTTTTGATATTGTATAACCTTAGTAATAGTAAAAAACAACTTATTGATAAGCTAGGTATACTAGCAACGTTCATAATTTCTAAGTGCATGATAGAGGAGTATATAATTTAAAAAATATCATTTCAAAATGGTCTTAATTTATTGCTATAAATAATACTATTGACTACAAATACAAATATAATTTATATGAATTTTTTGTGAGCTCTTCAAATTTGCTATTTTTTCGTAAAAGTATTATTTTAATAGTTTGTTAATTGCTTAGTAGCTTTTCGTTCTATATTAAAATTCTAAAATGTATTCTTGGAAATTTTAAATTTATGTGTGAAAAATATTGAACATTATCTATGTGTCACTAAACTAAATTAAGCATTGTTTAAATTAATTGAAGAAAAAGTAAACGAAATGCTTTTATATATAAAAAATATTAATTTCAAAAGTGATGTGCTACGTTATGGCTTATTCTCTAGCCTCTAAATTGAATAAATTTTACCTGTCTAATGTGATGAGAATAATATGAAACCATGAGCTGGAAATGAACCCCCACATAATATATGTACTAAAAATTAAACGACAATACAAAATGCCGAAAAAACCCACAGGGATTGTGATCATAGGCTGAATGATGATTTTATATAGAAAACAGAACGATGTGCTCATATCTACAAAGGCTAAGCTTGCAAACATCTTGTTTGATGATGACAATTTTAGATCGTTGCTTGATAAGTAAATGATTATCAGAAAAAGATTGATTAGTATTGCGGATGCATTTTCAAAAGATGTAACCAAAATAAATATGAACGACTTTTCATCAAAAAACAACTCTTCTGTGACGTTCTTCATTGCATTGAAGAAAATGTGAAAATAATATATTTATAGTAGTTTATTAATAAGACTTTCAGTGATTGGTTAAAATAATTCTAAAATTATCCCTCCATTTTTATTTGCCAAACAATTATAAAAATGTCCCATATTGTTAAAAATTGATTTTTTGTAAAATGTTTTAAAATGTGTACAAGTTTTGATTTTAGTCACCATGTAAACATACAAAGGGCATGATAATTATTTGAAACTTAATCTTTACAGCGATATTTTCATAACTATTAATAAAAATTGAATTAGGATAATTACTGCAGACAGATTTTAATGCTATATCCGTTAAATTTATTTTATAAAATTCTTACATCAGAAATTTTGCCTTTTACAAAAATTTTAACAAATAATATAGCACAAGTCATAGCCATATAAAAACGTGTTTATACAAGAATTTTCATAAATTGAGTAATACTTCTATTCAAGTATTTTAGCAAATGTAATAGCTTAGGTGGTCATTAATCATGACAGTGATTTATCAGTTAATAGAGTAGTAAATAAAGTAAAAATAATAATTATTTCTATTTAATGTAACCAAGACTAGAGACGCATATTGGCAGAAAATTTAAGTACAGGACCAACCCACCAAATTAAGGGTTTATTTGAACTGGCCAACGAATTATTTTAACTTTTTTGACATTGCATTAATTTTGGGGATCATAAAAATACATGATAAAATACTATACACATTGAAAATGCTAAATTATAATTTCAAACACATTATGTATAATTCTATAGCTTCATTGAGTTTTTTTGATTTCCGTGAACTTAAACGTAATTGCCAGATTATGGAAAATTCGATGAACTTCTTGTCATGTTAGGGTTAGAGTTACGGTTATGGCTTTCCTTAATTAAAAGGTAAAGGAATAACCAATGCTGCTACTCATCTCCCATCAGTGGTTCCCTGGAAGTGTGATTTATAGATGTATAAGCTAAGCATAGTCAAATAAACGTGGAAAACTTGTGTTGTTATGTATATGCAGATGCCAGTTAGAATTGCATATTGCTTTACTGTTTTTAAATAAATATAGGAATAATCTATTGCGAGCACTACAGAAAATATGTAGCTTAGCAATTTTGCAGTTATGTTTAGTTTGTGTAATGTTTGTCCCGTTATCATAATAAATTGTCTTGCGCGTACCTGTAAAACTTTTACCACAACCACCCGTACCCGCGGGTACTACCCCAGAGACAATAGTAAGTAGCTTACTAGACCATTGTAATAAAATTGCTACATAATTTTGTTTGCCCTCTACATTAGATGGCTAAGCCTTTGCCCAAACCATTATACCTTTTGAAAAATGATATGATTTTGCCTATTCAAATGAGCTTCAAGCATTTTGTAAAAAAGTTATTTACAAAAGCTGCAAAAGTTCATTACGGGAGAGAATTTTTGTCATTTTTTTGCATAAAATAATATTGACATGACAAATAGATAAATAATCTTAGCCCAAAAATCATTTGATTTAATCAAACAAGGACCAGTTTAACTACCCCTAATCTAATCTACCGAGATGCACCCACCTGTTCTGACAACTATACAGCGGTAAACAATTCCACTGAAAACACCTGTTCACTAGGGTTCTAGGGGATCAGAATTATATTGGTCCCAGTTCCTTTTCATTGAGTAACACTTAAATTCTTGATGCCTATTTAGTCCCACTCTCACTGAAATACTTAGTACCAAATCTCAGTCCCATAGGACCGAATGGTCCAACAGAACCCCAATATGCACGTACTAAAAAACAAATATTTTTTACTTATATATGCAGATACTGATATGTAAAGAATAAGCTTAATACTTTTAACTGTGGTTGGGGATACTGTCGTAGTAGACATACTGAAAAGTTGGTAAAACTATGATCCAGGTCCAGATCTTCAAAACTTTTAATCAGAATCCTCTGACGATCTCTGGCTCGCAGAGAGCTGATCTGTGTTGAGTCTAAGCAATGGAGTGATGCCTGAAGGCCAAACTTTGGTCAATCAAGGTAATTAATCTTGGTAACTTAGTGAACGCCTGCTGCAACGAAAAAACTACTGCGACACAGTAAAGCTACCATGCTGGCACTGCAAACGTTAGCTCTTTGCTTATCCCATAGGCCAAAAGAAAGGCATGACAGCTCATGAGACAGAAACCACCACAAACTCAACAAACAGGCTTCACGACCGTTGCCACTTCAAATATGAGCAAACATGCATGGCAGCACCTTCATTTATCCTATTGCTTAACGTCCTCTGTATCTGTAGGTACGGGGTGTGCCTTAAAGGATATTGGCGCTACTCGGGAACCACCATGTTGAGACTGCCTTACTACGATGATTTAGGTGCATTGCCCTTTGGGCTAACTATATATGTTGATGCCTAAATACATAATACGCCGTTAATAACAAGAAAACAGGTCTGTTTATTAGTAAATTTGATGACTGTTATTTTGTGCTGTGCCTATTACTTGACACAGCAGTGCTTTACTGTTGTTTTTTGCTTGTGGTTGTGTGAAAAAATCTCATGAAACTGCAAATTTTGCCTGCTTACAGAATCATAAACATAAAGCTGTTATTTTTATATTTTCAAGCAATTTTTTCAAGATTATTGTGAAATTTGGAAATCTTGAAAACTATTGGTAAAGCGTAATTTTGAAAATTCGTACAAAATTTATTTCTGTGAATGAAGTAATTGAAAAGATTCATTATTTTCACTAAAAATTCCAGTTTTTTAACAAAATTTTAAATTTTCACCATTAGCAGTGTTCAAGAATAAGGAGCTCGAAAGCCCATGGGCGCAAAAACAAATCTTGGCTGTTTCCCTCTATGTAGATAGACTAACTAATAGGGATTTGAAGAGAGGATGGCATTTTCAGCGCCCAAGCCTACTTTGCCCGAGAAATAAAGATGGCTCGACCGTATTATTTTTGCAACCGCGGCCATCTGCATACATATGTTTTCAACGGCATAATCGTTTATTTAGCAGCAATAATAAAAAAACAATTACATCTTCAAGAGACTTACAGTATACGCAGGACCCTAAATGAAATCAAACAAGATAAGGAAAATGAAATATACACTTTATTCATTAAAACATCTAAATGAATTATAATAAATGTGATAAAAACGCCCCGCCGTGCTAATTATTCTTTGTTTTTACACATATGCTAAACTAGGAATTTGTCTTTGTATAGTATTATCCGTATTGGAAAGAAAGATATTAATACTTTTAATGTCATAAGTGGACAATTATACGTATACTTTGAAGTGAAATAAAAGCATTACTCATCCACTTATCCTGTAAACAAAGGAAATTTTACTTGTGATTTCATCTTCAAATCCATTTCAGCAAAATGAAGTTGCTTTGAGATGTTTACGATATATTCTGCATTCAGCAAAGTAACTTTTCAATTTCGAGCAACATTAATTTAAATATTAAAGCTATGCAAGGCAACTTTAAATCAAAATACTTTCCATAGTTAAGCAATTTGATTTTCAAAGTCTATTTTTTGAATATTTCGTAAATGAATGCACGACATTGTAGTGTCCAAGCATAAATATTGTAGTGTTTGAAGCAATCGTCCTCTTCAAAACCAATATTGTAGAGAGGAGATGACTGTGAAAAAATGCATAAATATTGAAAATGGTTCAAGTACATACAAAAATGCAATAGGAAATATATTATTTCAAATTGGTTAGAAACACGTGATAAAGATTCTGTGTCTAGATTATCTATGGATTTATCAAGGGCTTCATAAATATTAGAAATCACTTCAAGCTATATTGATGACACTGTAATTGAAAGGCAGTCGTCAATGCTAGCAAATTTCAGGCGAGATATTGAAAATCCAGGAATGCATTACTACATTGTATTATTATTATTATTATTATTATTATCCTTGCATCTCACAGATTCATGCTGGTATCCATGTCAGCTCGGGGAACTCATCAGTTCCCAGGGAGTCTGAGAGCTTTCCTCAGGACTCTTGCTGTACCTAACAATGCTGCCTTCTGTGCTACCGCTCCTCCCCACTTTGGTACTCCCAACTCCTCCAAGTATCTCTTATGCTTCTTACTCACTGCTCCTAGTGCTCCTACAACTACTGGGACTACTTCAACTTTCTTTAACTTCCACAGCCTTTCTATTTCCTCTGCTAACTCTCTGTACTTGTCTATCTTCTCTTTCTCCTTGCTTTCTACATTTCTGTCCTTTGGTACTGCTATGTCTATCACTGTTCCTAATCTTTTCTCTTTGTCTACCACTACTATGTCCGGCCTCCGTGCTTCTATCACTTTGCTCGTCTGTATGATGAAGTCCCACAGTATCTTAACCTCCTCATTTTCTATGATGCCCTGTGGCTTGTGCTCATACCACTTGTCTCCTGCTTCTAACCCATGCTGCCTGCTCAAACTCCAGTGTACCATTCTTCCCACCTTGTCATGCCTGAACTTATACTCATTCTGTGCCAACTTCTCACACCCTGCTATCAGATGATCTACTGTCTCCGCCTCTTTCTTACATAGCC
>CABFPE010000271.1:621103-631299 GCA_900660155.1 Hofstenia miamia | reverse complement strand
AAGCAAAGCTTTTAATTCAATGAACTTTGAAATTTTGGCGATTAAACTTAAAAATTACGGATTTCAACAAAATTCAATTAAGTTACTTATGAGTTTTTTAGAAAATAGAAAACAGCGTGTTTTAATGAATAATATGAAATCTGATTATATTATAACCGATCGAGGAGTGCCTCAAGGCACAGTACTAGGGCCAATTTTATTTGCAATATATGTAAATGACATAATTAAACATGTAAAACATAGTGAAATATATCAATTTGCTGATGATACTTGCCTCATAAATACAGATAAGGATGCATTTAGGGCTACAAAAAATTTACAAAGTGATATTGAAAATCTTTCTAGGTATTTCTCATCCAATCAATTAAAAATTAATATTGAAAAAATGCAATTCATTATATTTTCCCCTAATTCTGTAAAAGAAATAACAAACAAGATCGAATAAATTGTTAACAGTGTTCCAATAAAACAATCTGATCATGTTACATATTTAGGTGTTGATATTGACAAAGATTTAAAATTCGATAAATTTCTCCTAAAAAAGTTACAAAAAATGGCTTCTGGCGTTAGATACTTATACCACCTAAGAAATTTTGGGCCAGATTATCACGTTCAATTATTACATGCCTTTTGTTTATCACAATTACATTATTGTTCATTTTTATTTATAAATTTTAATTCAAAAAGCCGCTATTTATTATCAAAAACTTTTAATTGGGCATTAAAAACATTAAATTTTGCACGTAAGCATGACCATGTTAGTGAATACAGACGAAAGTATAATATATTATCCCCGCTATATCAAGTACAATTCCATGCAGCTTCAATTTTATTTAAGTATAAATATGGCCAACAATCAATTTCTTTTCTTGATAATTACTTAAAAGTAAATCTTCGATCACATAAGTTTATTTGTAGCAGTATTTCCTATCCTAGTTTTCACCGAGCAGCCTCTAATATTTGGAATGATTTAGAAAATGAGATAAGAATAGAAAAAAATTACAAAAAATTTAGAAAAAAATTAAAAATCATACTTTTAAAATACAATCGGTGACACAAACATGCTAAACACATTTACAGGTTTTTTACACTGAGCTCACCAAACACATAGACACACATACAGTTATTCTATATATATTTTAATATTATTTTGTAAATACATGTATTTGTAGTTTGTAGCTTTTTTTACTGTCATTTATTTACTGCAATAAATTTGCTTTGACTCTTTTTATTATTATTATTATTATGTTTAATCATGAACTTTTTAAAAAATAGACAGCAGCGTGTAATATTAAACAGTAAAAAATCAAGTTATATTACGACTGACCGTGGGGTACCCCAAGGCACTGTACTTGGCCCTATTTTATTTGCAATTTTTGTAAATNTGACACAAACATGCTAAACACATTTACAGGTTTTTTACACTGAGCTCACCAAACACATAGACACACATACAGTTATTCTATATATATTTTAATATTATTTTGTAAATACATGTATTTGTAGTTTGTAGCTTTTTTTACTGTCATTTATTTACTGCAATAAATTTGCTTTGACTCTTTTTATTATTATTATTATTATGTTTAATCATGAACTTTTTAAAAAATAGACAGCAGCGTGTAATATTAAACAGTAAAAAATCAAGTTATATTACGACTGACCGTGGGGTACCCCAAGGCACTGTACTTGGCCCTATTTTATTTGCAATTTTTGTAAATGATATAATAAAACATGTTAAAAACAGCGACATTTACCAATATGCCGACGACACATGCCTAGTAAGTACCGCAAAAAATGCTTTTGATGCTACAAAAAACCTCCAAACAGATGTAGAAAAATTAAACAATTATTTTACAAATAATCAACTGAAACTAAATATTGACAAAACCCAATTTATAATTTTTTCACCGAAGGCACAAAGAAATCTAATAAATGATATAGAACTAAAGATAAATAATGAGTCAATAAATCAAAGTGATTCAGTCAGCTATTTAGGAGTTGAGATAGATAATGAATTAAAATTTGAAAAATTTCTACTGAATAAGATTCAAAAAATGACTGCAGGCATTAGATATCTTTATCACTTACGCAATGTAATATCAAGCAATTATCATAAACAACTGATACATGCTTTCTGTTTGTCTCATTTTCAATACTGTTCTTTTCTTTTAACTAACCTAAATTCGAAACATCGTATGCTTCTATCAAAGACATTTAATTGGTGTATAAAAACTCTAAACTTTGCACAAAAGCATGACCAAGCATCAGTATATCGTAATAAATATAAAATATTATCTCCGTTCTATCAAATTCATATGCATATGCTATCTATATTATTTAAATTCAAATCTCTACAAACATGTCTCCTTTTCCTTAATGACAATATTAAATTAAATGAGCGATCGCAAAAATTTTTTAGTTTAGATAAAAATTATAATGGCTTCCATCACATATCAATTAAATTGTGGAATAATTTAGATTATGAAACGCGAATAGAAAAAAACTATAAAAAATTTAGAAAAAAATTAAAGTAGTCTCTGCTAATAAAACAACATAAATTAGGGGACGGTAATACACTTCATGCATTTGAAACATACATCCAACATTGAGCACCTACACAAACATCTACACAAACATTGATTATATTATTATATATTGTACATATAAATTTGTAGTAATTTATTTGCTTATATTTATTTTTCTTTTGTCATGTGTTAGTTTGTAGAATTTTGTATACATTAAGCAATAAATTTGCTTTGACTCTTATTATTATTATTATTATTATTATTATTATTATTATTATTATTATTATTATTATTATTATTATTTTTGTACTTTTGAAAACATTTGCACTATCCCGTACTTTAATTATTGGAATATCATATAATAATACATGTATGTAGTCTTAATATCCATATTGGGAGAAATTATTTATCTAGTTGTTACTGTGTTTTCAGTACGATGAATCATGTCTTGGACATTGAGGACTTCACCAGGAAGAAAAATTCATTAAAGAAAAGTATTTTTAGTAAACCAACACATAGAATGCCAGCATAAGAATAAAGGGAGATTTCAAATGGCCATGGAGTAACTTTACTATAGCAACAAATTAAAATTTGAATCAGATAACAGCAACAGACATACACGTGTGCTGTGTGCATTTGAGCTATGCTTAGTCTAGATATACGTGCACGGCATACTCATGCGACTATTTAGTTAATATTTGAAAATATTAAAAAAGAATATTACGCGAATGTGCATTTTAAGTTCTTATATTTGCATGCGAAAAAATTTTGAAAATTGAAGTTTAGCTAAAGAGGGCATATCTACTTAGTGCTGTTTACTATGAGACATTTGATTCTACTGGCAACCTGTTTTATTGCATACAGACAAGTAAATATAAATATATATAAATAAATATATATATATATATATATATATATAGCAATAAAACCGTTTTTATGCCTTGTCGAAAGAAATATGTGTGTCGGACGACCCAAACTTGAAAATTGATATCCAAACAATAGGTTATTCACTTAATGATGACTAAAAATGAATTAAGCACAACCACTTTCGACAGTGATGAGGCACCTGTACGCATTGTAACATACCCTAATATCCGATTTGACATAAATTTGGAAAATTGGGAAATAATTCGCAGTTGTCGGATACATAATAATTTTAATTAATATATTTATTCAAATTTAAGTATCTGAAAAATTGATGGGATTTGAAAACTTAGTTTTATGAAAAAATACTTCAACTGGATAAGTAACAATACGTAGAAAGAATGCAGGCATTTTTTATCTAGAAAAAAAATTTAAAACCAAAAATATCGCTTTGTATTATGGAAAATACAAAGCAGTACCTATTACTTTCTACAGTTCTAATAATAGATAAATATAGTATTTCAATTTTAAACAATCAAATTTACCCACATTTTAAATTTGATTAAAATAAATGAGAAAAATCATTTAAAGTAAGCTATTTATGGTATCTAAATATTCTTTTTTTGTGATTAAATTACTTACCCTTTAAAGTTCAATTCTTATCTTTACGAAAGAAAAAGGTGCCTGAAAAAGTTTTCATTGTAAACCTTACTTTCTCCTCAATTATCGATAGAATGCATTTTCGAAATTTGCAGGCAGGAAATTGGCATAAGTGCAAACTAGCAAAACGAAAGTTACTTAAGCAAAGGACAAAACCGATCGATAAACATTGTTTTCGCTAATGCTTGACTCCAATTTGAAATCATATTTTATATCAGGGAAATAAAGTGAGAAAGCCACAATAGGGTGACTTATACCCTTGATAGATTAAATATAAAATAAGCTGTTTCAAGAATAGAAATTTTCTTGCCAGAATGTCAATATAAATCGCATTATATTTTTCTATTTAAGAATATATCCTTAATCACCACTGCTTAGTTAAATGTAATGCAGAAATGATCTCTTTGGCAGAATTTTCTTTATTTAAGGATGAGCAAATTTTATAACTCATTTGTAGAGCAAATTTAATAACCATTATAAATCAATATAATTATAAAATTAAACCTATTAAAGATGCACTTCTAATAAAAATTGGTATAATATAAAAATGTTAATGGATGATGGTACAAAGATTATGACGTAGTGAACAGAATTCTTAAATTTGTTGATATGACAAAAATCTATTCAAAATTTTGTTCAAAATGTGTCCTTTAATTTTCCGTCTTTGTTTTTGATGTGTCACAATATAGTTAGATGTAAAGTTTGTGTCATTTATAATGATATCTAAAAATTTTTTTGACCTAATGTAATATTACTAATGGACCAATACAGAATGTAAAATTTAGACATGTCTGCGTCTATAATTTCAATTTCAAATTATAAATGCTTTACTACATTTCTAATTAAACTATTAAAATTGCACTGTATTGACTGAAGATCTGTACAAAATGTGTAAATATAAATAATCAATTTCACTAATAAATAAATACATACTAGTTTTTTCGTTTGCTTAACAGTTAAAAGACCCGCATATAATTTATTTTTGATAAATTTTAGATGGATGACAAGGTTGGACGTTGTTCCTTTAGTACGGATGAATTAAGTCTTTTAAGCAAAGAAGAACTTTTGTTGCGTTGTCAAACTCAAGCCGATACAATACAAGCTTTAGAGAAAAAAATTATAGGCGAATCCAAGCCAGGTTTGTGGCTCGTTTCTTTTCAGGAATGTAATGTCAACCATGTTTTATTATTAATTCTAAATTTTGTTATTGGGCGAGGGCTTAGTGTAACTACGTGAATGTGGAACTTTGTTGTGGTTAAAAGAAGTTGTAATTTAGTGCGACATATAGGTTTTAATGATTAGTCTGATTTAAAAACATTCAATTTGTTTTACTAGAATTAATTTTCTAAAGCAATTTGTATTTTGTAATTTTACTATTTCTTGACTTAAAATGCCCATTTTTGTCTATTTGTTTACGCTTATGAGCGTAACTGTTTTAAGTCAGTAATAATATTGCCAGAGCATATAATTTGTTTTCACACTGTACCGAATATTTCTTTTGAAAGTTGTACTTTTTATTTATTTTAGTTATAGCAGATACGCATTCGTTACGTGGTTATTTTATACATTAAATATTTTAAAATCAATTGAAGAAATTACTGCTCATATTATTTTAATTGAATAGAGATAAACTTTTAATGAGCTTTGATCAATATGTCGATCTCCGGCACGTGAACCTGATTCTCACCGATATTGACAATTCTGTGATACATTTTACTGTCGGAATCATCATTCGTATAGGAACAAATTAGTGCGGACTATCTAAAAAGAAAACATTTGACGCTCAATGTGGTAATATTCAAACATCTGCGCCCGCCATAATGTTAGAGATATCCCAGAAATTAATCGAATCATGAGGGATTCATTTCTTAGGATCCTGCTATCAGATTTGACACTGAGATACAATTTACTACGCATATTAGTGTAGCCTCAACGGCATTCACGCTTTTCCCTTTGTGGAGAGCAGAATGAGAATATAATCGAAAGGCTATAAGATTCTGAATTATTGATAAATGCACTGGTATTGGAAAAAATATTCATATGCTAGGTTCCTCAAGATAGTAAAGCACTCTAATAGTAGCCATCCTTTTTTCTTTTATTCCACTTAGAGACAATTATGCAGAAAGTATATTGCGGGGAACAATCATGCGACTTCTTACAAGCATTTGCGAGCTTACTGACGTTTCTTTGAGTTATTCATTATTCGTATTCTGGTTCGCGATTAAACGATTCATGTTCCTGGCACTGGTGCTACCTCAAACTTTGCAACCATATGTTACAGTTGGCATATTCAATTTTTGTGAACACTAGTCGTTTAAGCTCCACGATAAGCAAAAATGGCCTCTCTCAAAATGTGGAGAAATATGTTTGATGTTCATCAAGCAAAATACCAAGAAATTTGCAGTTAAGTATCTGTCAATATTACCTAACACAAGAACGAATATACATTTCTTTTAGATTTGTTGAAAGATTGGTTCTTTGACCTGAAATGTGATTTCAGCCAATCACTGCCAAATCATACAGCATCATCGCCTCAATCGAAAGGATCTGTGTCATCAGTTCATCCTGATATTGCAGGATAGTTAAATGAATTGTTTATTTAAAACTTAAAAACACACGATCACAGATTTTGTCTTCTGGGATCCTCAATTAATTTTTTTCGTAGTCGATTTCGGGCGTTAATAACTGTGCAAAGAGTTCTCGTGATAAGAAGACTGTTAAACAAGTTAACAATTGATCTTCAGCACAATTATGTCTATTCTTTCATGAGTTTGAAATTCATTTAGCCTGCATTGCTTGTCAATTGTCATATATCCTTTTGCAATCATTCTTGAATGTACTACAGTCATATATTTTACTGTTGACCCGCATTGAAGAAAGAATTTAAAACGCATAGAATTTCTCGGTGAAAATTTAAAATCTGTGGTAGCTTTTCTCTAAACAAATTAACATTCGACCATTAAAAATACGAGTACCAAATTTGTCCACGTTTTCTTTAATATTGTTTCGAATTTTCATATCATAGAATCCTTTTTTTAGTAAATAACCTCTTTTTTGCCTGTTTTATAAATGCTTCATAAAGGACAAAAAACCAGTAGTAGGCCCAAATATGAAGCTGATCAAGCTCCCTCTCCGGAGCACATGCTTATCAAAGTTTAACTCCCGCTTTTGCTCAAGAGTTTTTGGATACAAATCCATTATGATTTGGCCTACAATATATTCATAATTACGAATATTTGTGAACTTATTGATGTTTTTCAAATTTTTATATATTTTTTACAACATCAAAGCTCTTTGTGGAAGAAAAACCTACTCATATCATTTTAAAAAGCCTTGGGTTTTGGAACTCTTCTTTAAAATGTGGGTAAAGCTCCTGCTCCGCCGCCAATTTAGATATTGATCCAGCTCTTACTTCCGCTCCAAGGAAAATGCTCTGCTCCTTGGCTCCAGCTTCGAAGCCCTGCGAGAAATGCCAAATGCAGTTAACATCTTCAGAATAAAATGGCCGACATTTTTTTGAACATCTTAGTTTATTTTAAATGTAAAACTACTACATCATAGTACAGTTAATATTTGGTGATAACACTAAAAATATGCATTACTGTGTACTTTATGTATTGCATTTTCTTGTAATGATAAATTATCAAATTACATAGTGCTAAGTTGTATGAAAGGCAAATTTACAAATTTTCAGTGGTCGAAAATTATTTAACATTGAACTAAGTATAGTATATTTGCACAAAGAACTTTTTGTCGATGAATTATTTGTAATCTTTTTGGCCATGATTGATAAACCTTCTTGAAATTTTTTAACAAAACAGTCTTCAGGATTGCATTATGTTTCTTCCGGTTAATTGTTCTTTCAATTATTTTCATTTCTCCAACACCATAACTGACGTGGATGAGATGATTTATTTCATTGGAAAAACATTTTCTTATATATATATTTTTTCTATATATATATATATATATATATATAATTTATTTTATGTTCAAAAAATTTAATCGTTTTGAAACATGACAATAATTTTGTCTCATTCACCCAAGAATCGGTGTCAACAAGTATTTCCCTTAAAATTGAGATATGCTAGTGAATGGTTTATGAAAAGATAATATTTTTTGAAAAGGGATGCTCAATACAAAAACATTACAGCATAAGCATGTGATTGATACCGATTTAATATCAAATCATAAAGCAAATATACAGCAAAAATATTGGCATTTTGATTTAAATGGAACCTTCTTTCTGCTCATTTGGATCTGGAGATAACTGATCTCTTCAATGCCTATTTTACCTCGATTCTCTCTCTCTCTCTCTCTCTCTCCCCTGGTCCACCTGCCACCTACTCGCTGATTGGCCTATGTGACATCGTCTTCTACGCCCATGATATTTCCCTCATTCTTAAGTTCTTCAAGATGTCTGGTCCTTGATATTCTGATGGCGTCCCCTACTTTGTAATTCATGAAACTACCTCAACTCTTTCCATCCATTTAAAGTATAGGTATACCTTCAATTGCTCTTCTCAGCGTTTTAAACTTTGTTGGATAACCTCTTGGATCTCTCCGCTGTTAAAATTCAATCAGCTTCCCTTCTCCCAAGTCACTTCATATCATCCAATAGCTATTCTTTTCACCTGTCAATTATCTTTGAGCGTCTTGTTGGCTACGTATTCTCTAAAATTCGTCGCGTCATCCCCTCTTCTAAACATGGTAACCTTCCGGGTCGTTCTACCATCAATAACTTGCTCTATTCCACTGTGATCGTAATTATCCTGGTCGCATTATCTCTCTTGACATTTATAAAGCTTTTGATCGGCTCCCTAATTCTATTCTTCTTGACAAATTAAGTTTATTTGGCTTTGATACTGATTTCACCGAACTTTTCCAGTCTTGCCTGTCCAATCGTCAGCACATTTGTCCTTGCGTTTCCGCAAAGCTAATTGCCCTCTTCCGCAATGTTCCCTTTAATTCCCCGTCTGCTGTGAAACTCTTTGTTCAAATGTATTTCTCGCTCCCAGTTGGTGGTCTTCTCGTGCCTTGTTCCAGAAGCATGCTTTGAAGTGGATGTCTCCCTTGCCATACAAAAACGCTCTTCTCAAATTTTCCATCCTCCTGTTTTCGCTCTGCTTTCATGCCTCCCTTTCAATTGTTTGCTCGCTCGCAAATTGGATCACTCCACTCGTTCTCTAGTATTGTCACGTTCCAAGGAACATCACACTCTTCACTCGTTTTTCAATCGTCCTTGTGCTGCTAATTTCATCTTGACTATCAATATCAACCCTACAACGACCATTCTTTTTTCTCCTCCGCCCTGAGCTTCAAGAAATCTTAGATGTCTTTCCTTTTTGCAGGGCCATTCTCAAAATTCACCTACTCTTCCAGCTGCTCCTACTTTATCTCCTGTGACTGTCCTCGCTGCGTAAAATTTGACTTGTTTTTATATTTTTGTAGTGTTTGCCTACAGCGGCTAAATAAAGTCATTCATTATTATTATTGTTATTATTATATGTTCTCTGATACAGGTGTATTTATCACTTATTCCAAATCCTATTACCTTTCTCTGCAGTTTGTCAATTTTATTTGTTAATCCCTCCCCACATGGGGTCATCCATGTGATTTTACTTAGCACTAAGGAATTATAAAGTCTCCAGTTCATCTTTATGAAAACCCAGATGCTTTAGTTTTCGTAAAGGGAAAAGTGTGGATGTTGCAGAGGCTATGGTTTTACTAGTATGCGTATTAAAGTTAATCTTAGCATCAAATTCAATACCTAGAACCTTGCGAGATGAAGTCCGCTTGACCTCCTTGGTTTCTGGGATATCTCCAGCATTGTGCCGGGTATGGAGCATTGTGCCTTCATGGAGGAAAAAAGGGGTGTCTGCTCTGTACTATGGTAAACTATTTTAAGTGTGCGCTCTGTACACCAACGTCGAATTTACCATAGTATAGAGCGGACCCTATTAGTGTTATTATTGTTATTATTATTGTTATTATTGTTGTTATTATTGTTGTTATCCTTGCATCTCACAGCTTCATGCTGGTATCCCTCTCAGCCTGGGGAACTCACCAGTTCCCAGGGAGTCTGAGAGCTTTCCTCAGGACTCTAGCTGTTCCTAACAATGCTGCCTTCTGTGCTACTGCTCCTCC
>CABFPE010000271.1:595803-610541 GCA_900660155.1 Hofstenia miamia | reverse complement strand
TAATTTTGAACAAGAAATGCTTGTTGTCTGTGTCTATCCATTCTATTGTCTTAGCTGGACTAATTTCTCCCCACTTTTCAATGTTTATTCTATCAATTGTTTGTTGTGTTTTGGGGGATAGTAGTAATCTGGACGATGTTAATAGTTGCTCCTCCTCTAACATTTCTGCTTGGGACTTCGTAACCATTTCACAGACTTCTACTGGTTCTGTAATACCTCCTCTTTTCATCATTTCAGCACTTCGAATGATCTTGGTAAATGTGCACCACGGACTGTCTCATTCATAGTGTCTCATTTCGTGGTCTAGTATATTCTGCACGTTTTTCTGTATTAGCATTTTTTGGATTTTGGCTGTGCTTGCAAGTTTCTTCTTAATTATTTTCTTTGTTGTGAGCCATGGCTGATTTTGGAGTTGCTTCATCCATGTCTTGGATGTTGCTCCCCACATGTATTTCCTCATTGGCTCATCAAATATCGTGATTTCACTGGGGCATATACCCGTTTTATTTGCAATACCTACTATTGATATTTCTCCCAGCGGATTTTCTTTCATTATTATTCTGCTCAGTGTTTTCTCCATTGCTTGTACTGGCTTTTCTCCTTGGTTCAGTGACTCCAGTTTTCCAGTGTGCCCTTTTAATAGCCAATTTTTCGTCTGAGTGTTGATCAGGGATATTGCAATTTCGTACTTCTTTGACTTTGTTATTTTGTGACGGATTTGTTGTGAGATCAGGAGTCTTAGTTCTACATCCTCTGTTGTAAATATGGCTAGTATCTATGCTGTGGTTCTATAACGTATTTCTGGTGCATTTTTCTCCTCGAATAACAATTGTTTAAAATCTTTTTTCGTTTTCAATTTGTAGGCTCTGTTTACTTCTGTCTGTGCCATTTCTATTGATTTATGGAATTTTCGGGATGGTGCATCGATTCTTATCTCTGGCCAGCCTTCTTCTATTTTTTGTTGCAACTTCATATTCCTCCAGATCGTTTGAATTTGTTGTAAGTAGTCCTGTCATTGCGTGAGGCTGCACTTTATGAACAGTGTATTTGCTTTTTCGCTTCCTTCTATGTCTGTTGTCATCTCTATCATTTTTGTTTGCCTGTAAAGATTGATTGCAATGCATGGGTCTACCATGATTCAGTAGATCTACGCCCAATAGTCTATCTGTAAGTTGAGGCATATTAGCTCTGGGAACATTGTGTTCTTATTTGTTTTCTCTCATGGGAAGATGTTTTCACCTAAATGGCATGCGTTTTCTAAGTGGTTGGGAATATTGTCCTGTGTTGTTATTGTTATTAGTATGACTCTGACATTTTGTACTCTTGCCATTCTTGTTGTGTCATCCTCTTTCTTTTCTAACATCTTTGTATATTCTTTCTGTTTCAGTATATGTATGATTGTGAGGTTTTCTGCATCCATGTTTATCTCTGGTATCTCATTGATTTTGTCTTTGTATGCCATTATTGCTTGTGTTGTATCCAATGTGAATGCGTCATTGAATACGATGTGCACCATACTGCACATGTAGGGCCTCTCTAATGTTTTGTTCATATCTTGTGGATAACTGATAATGACATTTACTTTTGGCCTGTTGTTGGCATCAAGCACAATTGGTAAGAATTTCCCTTCGACTCTCACAACTTTTCGTATATGGGTCTTTGTTTCTGGGGATAGTTTTGCAAATGCATTATCGCCCTTGAAACGGCTCACAGTTACTCCTATCAGCACTTGACCAGCTGTGGTTCTGGATGAGATGACGTCAGCCTTGAATTGCTTTTGTATCTCCATGGTTCTTCCACCACATACACCTTCCCCTGGAACTCCTCGTGTCTCACTGCCCTTGAATCAGCATAGTGGACTTTGGGAAGGAAAGTTGTGCTGTGCACCAGTTTTCTGCATGCCCTTGAATCGGTGGTGCAGATCCCTGGTGGGAGAGGCTCTTTGTCCGTTGGTCTCTCTGCCCTTGAATCAGCCTTGAGGACTACTAGGACGCCATCTCACTCTATGTCATCTATTCATCAGCTCTATGTTCTCATCCCTTCTGCCCTTGATTTGACTTCCAGTTTGAGAACTTCTTCATACTCTCCTTATCCTGTTTGTTGTTGAGAGTTCCTCTGACTGCTGGGCTCTGCGCACTCTCTTCCTCATCAGTGGGTGCATCATTTCCTTCTAATTTCCTAAATGCAGTTAATAAATTTATATCCCATGTCTCAGGGTCATATATAGGTTTATTTCTCACTGCCCTCTGAGGCAGTACTCTTTGGCTTTGGTCATCATCTCTGATTTCCGCTGTGTATTCATCATCGAATTCTTCTTCATGTACACTATCTAAATCATACATATCATATATAATCTCATTGCCGTCAATTCGGCATATTTTAAATTCGGCATTGTCATCTATCTTCGTTTCCTCAATATCTGCTGTTGCTCTCTTCAGGTTTTGAAAATGTAAAAGTCTGTCATTGTCTAGCATGTATTTGTTGTTCAGTAGTGTTTGTGTTATCATGTGAGGGCCGGACCATACCGTTTTCAACTTCCGGACTTGGTTTGTGTCTATGAGTTTGATCGGTGTGAACACTTTGTGTGTGACCATAATTTTTTTTATTATAATTGTGTTGTTGTCTTACTGCAGACTTCTTTATATTGTGGCACATGGTTTCATGAATTCCTGTGATCTGATTTCTTAATTGTTGTATGTATGCTTTGTCCAACTTCCCACTATAATTGGTATACTGCATCGAGAGCAGGGTTGCTGCCTCTCTTCTGAACATGGCTTTGAATGGTGATACTCCAGTTGTTGCATGCACCAAGGTATTATAATAATATTTGATCATTTCAATAACCTCTCTCCATTTATTTCCCCCTATTCATGTTGTTGCTACCCTAATTAGCTTGATCAATGTTTTGTTAAGTCGCTCTACTGCTCCATTGGCTTGAGGGTGGTATGCAGTTGTCCATTCACTTGTGATTTCTAATAACTTTGCCATCTCTTGAAAAAGTCCGCTTTCAAACTGAGGTCCTTTGTCTGTTATGATCGTTTCCATTGGTCCCAATCTCAATATCCACTCTTTTAAGACTAGCTTGGCTGTAGTTTCCACTGTGGTATTTTTCATTGGGATCATTCTCACATATTTGGTAAAGTTGTCTACCATCACTAGTAAGTACTGATAACCTTCAGCATCTTTTGATAGCATCTCCAAGTCTATATGAACTATTGGGTTGCATTACAATGATTTTCTCTAGTGGTGCTCATTGTGCTGGGAAGTGCTGTTTGTTGTTTAGGAGACATGTTGTGCATTTATTGATGATGTCTTCCACGACTTTCTTGACAGCTGTTGTTATAAACCGTGTGTTGAACGTTTTCTCCATCTGTGTTATTCCCAAGTGGCCCTTCTTGTGAATTTTTCACATTAGTTCCCTCTTAAAATAATCGGGTATTGCAATTTGGTTGTTTCCAGCTTCGACATATAGCAGTCCGTTTTTGTTGATCTTCCACTTGTAACGTTCATAGTATCCTGTCGTTATCTTGGATAATATCGTTCATGGTTCTTTAATCTTCTTTATAATCTTACTTAAGACTATATCGTCTTTTTGTTTGTCCACTATCTCTTGTTCCATTATTTCCTCTCTTATAAGTATTGGTAGTACTGCTTGACCTTTCTTATCCACATTTATCTCTGGCAGCCCTTCATATTCAGTGTGTGGCAGGAACTGGAACTGCTTCTTCTCTTCATCTGTTTTTGTTGCATCTCTTTGGTACTCTGGGAGTGATGTCCAGAAATCTGCATTGTTGTGTAATGTGCCTTTTCAGTGTTCAATCGTAAATGTGAATTCATTTAGATATTCGATCCACCAGGACACTATTCCAGACGTATCTCCCAAAAACTTCTTCAGCCAGGCCAGACCACTGTTATCTGTTCATACTCTAAATTCCCTTCCTATGAGGAAATGTCGAAATTTCTTGATGCTTTCTATCAGTGCGAGCATTTCTACCTTGGTGGAGCAGTAGTTTTCTTTGCTAGCTCTCAGCTTGCAGCTAAAGAACTGAATGGGTACTTCCTTTCCATTTCTTATTTGGCCCAATGTTGCTCTGATTGCCACCTTACTTGCGTCACAGTCTAATATAAATTTCTCCTTCTAGTCAGGTGTGCTGAGGGAAGGTAATTTCGCGAGTTCTTCCTTGATGCCATTGAGTTCCTCTTGTTCTTGCCACGTCCATATGAATGGAACTGCTTTCCTCATCAATTGGGTCATCTTCGCTGTTTTTCCAGCTATATTTGGAATAAAAGTTCCATAGTAATTGAAGAACCCCATGATTCTCTGTATATCTTTTTTATTATTTGGTTTTTCTATTTTTCGGATCATTTCTCTGGCATTGTCTTTCATGCATATTCTCCCTTTTTCTATCGTCCTTCCAAGGAACAATATTTTTTCTTTTAGGATATCACACTTGTTTCCGTTAATTCAGAGTCCCGCGTTTTCTAAAATCATTAGTGTCCTTTCCAGTTTTTCCAGATGTTCTTGGACTGTGTCGCTTGTGACAATGATGTCATCTATATAGGCGTTGACTCCCTCTTCCATTCTATGTGTCTTGTTTTTAAGTACTTTTGTTATATATCTCTGAAATGTTGCTGGTGCATTACAAAGTCTGAATGCCATATATATCCATTTGTACATCCATTTGTACAGCCTGTATGGGGTTATGAATGCTGTCTTCTCTATATCCTCTTCCTCCATTTTCACTTGCCAGTAAGCCTTACATAAGTCCAAAGTTGTAAAATATTTATGTTTGCTGGCTTCGTAGAGCATATCCTCTATTTGTGGTAAGGGGTATGAATCCTTCTTTGTCACTTTGTTAAGTTTATGGAAATCAATGCATAGTCAGTACTTATTTCCCTGCTTTATGAACACAGTTGGTGCTGCATATGGGCTTTTGCTTGGCTGGATGATTTTGTTGTCAATTAGTTCTTCTAATATCCGATTGTATTCTTCCTTCAACTGCTCAGGCACTCTTCTGACCAGTAATTTAATCAGTTTGTCAGTTGTCATGACAATTTTGTGTTTTTCGCCTACTGCCTGACCAATGCTTATCTCTCCATAGTTGAATATACGTTTATGTTTTTCCAGCAGTGTCCTTAATTGTATGATGTCTTGTTCCTCTAGATGTTGATAATCCTCATCATTTATCTCCAGTATCCTGTGTGTATCTTCTTCTTCTGCTTTCGTCCCAACACCCTCGAGTCAGCTTTTGGGAGTGCTCAAGACATTGATGGTGTTTGTCCACTCACCCTCAAGTTGGCAATGTGGAGTACTATCCACTTTCATTTGCAAGTCCTTGAGTCAACCATACAAATTACTTGCTCCATTGTCGACTTTCATTGCCTTCCAGATGAGTTTGATGTTAGTTTGAATGTATTTTCCATATATTCTTATCTGGGATCTTTTCAGGTTCATGTTCTGGTTTGTAGCATTGAGAATTGGTACTCTTCCTTTCCCGTGTTTTATTGTACAAATGCTAGATGGCATCAAAACTTGTTTGGTGTTAATGCCTTTATTGTCATATAGCATTATATCAGCTGTGATCTTATCTTCTGTCTTGATTGTATGCATTTTCCACTGGTGCGGCTGTAGATGAATGTCTTCTTGCAATTGGAATGTGATTGTTCTCTGTTTTTCCTGTTCCTCTTTGATTTTCATCTCCTCTTCTTTCACTTATATTGTTTTGTTCACGTAGTTAATAACACAACCGTTTTTTGTCAGGAAATCATTCCCTAATATGACCTCGTATGGTAATGCGTTGTTATGTGTATCCACCACCACCAAGGGTTGTTCAAACGTTGTGTTTGCCACTCTCATTTGTGCAATGTTTATCATTCCTTTTGTGTTGATATAATCCCCTGACACATTAATTAATCTCTTGTTACAATCCTTCATGTCTTCTCATTGGAATCCCAGTTTCATAGCGCATTCATCAGTAATTATAGAAGTTGCTGCTCTGGTATCAATTGTCACTTTTGTCATCACTCCATTAATGGCTATTGTTATCATATTCATCATGTTGAGGTTCGTTAGAATCATTATTGCTGCATGGTTGTTCTGAGTCAGTGCTCTACCTAGTTTTCTGACTCCTCTTCAGTTGGTGCTGCTTTGTCAATTTCGTCCTCCGTCTGTAGTACGTCTTCTTCATTGTAATATGCTTCCTCATCACCTATGACGTTTATTTGCTTTGGGCAATCTGGTTTTTTGTGTCCTTTCTGTCCACAGCCATAGCATTTAACGTCTTTCTCTTTCACTTTCCTTGTTTTGCCATCCTTTCCCTTTACTTTTATTATTTTTTCTTGTTTTACTTTGGAGTAATTTTTACTGGGGGTGTGCGACTTGAAATTGCTTTTCCATGTTGGTGCATCTCTATACCATGCGGCTCTCTCATATATCTGAGCATTGTTTTCAATAGTGGCTTGTATATTGACAGCCTTCCTGATCATTCTTTCTAATTTGTCGTCAACGTCTCATTTGATTTCAAACTGTGTTTTCATGCTTTCCCGCATCCCCTTGCAGATATTCAAGAATAAGTCGTATTTGGAGTAACTATTTCCTCTGGAACTCAGCATCAAGAGCTGCTCGACTTGTTGCTTGTAATTGCAGATGTCATTGGTTTTTCTCATTTTCAATGCGTTCAAGATGATTCAGTACTGGTTCTTGAAACTCTCGTTTTCATAGTAATTGATGAAATCTCCTATTAGCAGTTGATAGTCCCTTTTTGTTTCTGCGTCCAATAACAGGTAATGTTGGGATGCTGCTCTGGTTAGGTACAGTGGAAGTCTCACTGCTGCTGCCTGTTGGCTCACTTCCTGTTCTGCTATTGTTAGTTCAAACATCTGCAGCCATTCAGCAAATGTGGGGTTGTAGCCATCTACTTTTCCGTTAAATTTAGGTAGTGTTGCTTTGCATGGTATTGTATCATTAGCTGTTAGTATTGGTAGAATGGAATTCTCGTATTTTGGCTTTCTGTGGTTTATATATATATATTTAATTTGAACAACTTCCTAACCTACATTTATAATTTACTACATGTATGGTCATTATATCAGTCGATTATTAGTCATTAATTTGGATCTAAAATAATAATAAGATAATTCCTAGAGTTTGGTCATCCAACCATTTGTTGACAATTGATTTATCTAATACATGTAGAGATGAAATGATGGTCGACTAATCAAGAGAAAAACCCATATCCCTAACCTAAGTGCACTTTCGTGATCTGGCACAGAGACCCTAGAATCGTTCCCTGTGATGTATCCAGACCACTACTAAACACTGCTTGATTAGCTCGACATTGTATTAAATATTCAAACAGTTAATAAGATGAAAAATAAGAATTCTAAGTAAAATTCTTTATCAACTCTTACAATAGTTTTAATTGTATTTATAGTAATTTGAAGAGAAGTACCTGTCAATTCAAATTTAAACTTCTGCCAAGATGGCGGCTATAAAATAACGTAAGTGTTGTTTAGTCAAAAGTATTTTTATCAACAGATACAAATATCTCTTTTTTGACACATATTTTATTCTTGGTTGCATTTTACAAATTAATCTGAATTAATAGCAACTGATCTAATTATAATATTTTTAATCAACTCCTTTTTGATCTTATTCTCTTCTGAGACACTTGCAGCTTATTTCTGAATATTTGGATGATGCTACAATCAGACTTCAATTCAAATCCAGTCATCTAAAGCTTTTTAGTATACAATAGTAAGAAATATGAGTTGATAATAAAATTGATTTTTAAATAACTATTGTTATCTACAAATATAGCAATGAAATGATATATAATTCATAAAAATTTTTTAACTAGAGTACATATAATAATGGTTTAATCTAATTGCATACATGCTAAAAGCTAGTCCAAATAAGTTTCAAAAATAAATTCAATTTTCATACTGTAATTAAATAATTCATTTTTGGTTGGTGATTTCACAAAACCAAATTTTATTATCAATGTGAAAAATATTTATTTGATAACTTGAGAAGTGAAGTGAATATAATCAAAAGTAAGATTCAAGTAGATCAAACACAGTGAAGGAATGAAAAAGTCAAATTCTTCAATAAAATGCAGAAGATTTTGAGACAAACTTCTTGATTTGATTTGATTCTATAGTGGCAAAGAATTTTGATAGATGGTCAACAGACATTGGAGTGATTTATGTGATATAGATATGACTTGTGGTATACTGTTTTCTAGTATTAAATAAAGGATTTTGGGGCTGATACAAGTGAATAGTTGTGAATTCAATTCAAAGATTTTGTGGAAAGAATGCTTTAGCATGCGACTTCCTATTATAAGAGTGGTTGCTATTTTTAAATTACATTATTAGTGATTAAGCATTTTTATTGAGCTTGCTATTACAATGTAAGTGAAAATCTTGAAAATTAAAGCACTTTATGCATTGATTAAAAAATTGTTGCATTGATCACATATTCCTTGTAGGGTACTTTAGATAGATATGATTTTTCATTATCTTTTTCAGCATGTGCACTTGTAGAGAAACAAGATTTATGGAAAGCAGAAAGGAGTAGTAATGCTCCATATTTAAGCAAGTTAACATTCGCTGTGTGTTTACTTTGCTTTATAATTAAAACAATATCCTTATTAATGGTTCAGCCCTACAAAGTTGTAAGCTTTGAATTGTCTCAATTATTAAAAAAGACTATAATAATAAAGTTTTTGAAAATTGCAAGACTCTAATTCAGATACAAAAAAGATTCTCCAATGAATTAAATGCAGGTGAACAGCCTACTGCCAGGGCAGATGAGGAGGCGGCAATGTCATGGAGGAGTCTTTGAGGAAATTATGGATGAATGAAATGGAATAAGCAGACCAAGAAAAGGTTCAAATCTGAAGATAATACTGCAAAATCATAGAATTCTCTAAAGAAAATCAAGTATTTGAAGACACTAGGTAAGGCTGAAATATACTATTATTTGATTAAGGAATTTCAAAAGCATTTATATGATACTTGTAGCTATTCAGGAGATTGTTATAGTGAATGAGTGTTAATAGTGGATGTTAGCGTGAGAAACATATCTGATATAGAACAATTTAAGAAAGGAAATTAAACTAGACATGTCAACTGTAATATCTCCTCTTTATGCAGGGATCCCTAATTGTACATTTTGACCTAACTTAATGAATGTACCATGTACAAAAGACATTAATGGTTTTAATGTTAGTACTTAACCTAATTAGTAACAATTAGTACTGATGTAATTTAGCTAATAATAACAAATAACTTCAATTCTTTTCATTCTGACTCCATATCAACTACTATGTGGCACTTAGCAGATGTGAAGCAATTATTTGAAAATAATTGTTAATGTGTAATAATGTAATAATAGTTTAATAAGGTTTCAATAGTGTTACTTCTTTCTTTAGCATATCTTAATTTCTAGCTCACCTCACCTTTACAGTTGTTAATGCCTCACCTCACATGAACATATATATATATATATATATATATATATATATCACAAACACAAAACCTTAATTACCTTTTTAGCTTCTTTATTCTCAATATGTTGCAAAATTGCATGACTGCTCAGTTATTAATTTCTATGCTTGATTTAGTATATTAAAATATCTAAATAAATAATGATAACCTGATACTGAGGAATAGATTTGTGGTATTCATTAGAATCACCAAGCTAATATGCTTTAAAGAGAACACAATGTCTTTGTAGTAACTGTTTATTGTAAAAGTGTTCCTTGTATGCAATTAGTGAGAATTGATGAACTCTGAAAAACTACAACACTGCACTGTATACAATTAGAATTAAATATTTAATGAGTAAATTGTTTACTTGGTGTCACATAAAGGTTATTTATCCCCATAATGTTTCATTAGTTCAATTTATACAAAAATTGAAATCATACCTTCCATTCTAATATTCAATTGGTCAAATGACCCCAGTAATAATTTTGTAACTACAATTTTGGAAATAACTAAATTCAACAACTAAAATCAAACCCAAAAGTAATGAGAACTGCACAAACTAGAAGCTTGGAAAATAGACAGTGGCTCAAAACATTAAAAAATTATTTATTGCTAATCAGAACTTAACTAATATAATGCAAAATTGCAGTGATATTGCACTACTAACATTAAGTAATCTGTGAACCTTAGGAGTTCCTAGAAGGTAAATGTGTTATTTAAGAAAAAACAAGCTAATACCAACAGAGTTTAACATGCATAGATCAGTTACTATCTTGGATAGGCCACAAATACCACAAAATATGAAGTGGTCTTTACCTGATCCTTGGACAAAAAAATTTATGTACTGCAATGTATGGACACTGATAGAGATTTTGACATATGATATTTCAGGGTAACAACACTAACTGTTTGTAATTTGTTAAATTGCAATCACTGAATGTGAAGGAGATAACAATTTCATTTTTTGTAAATAGGATCAGCATATACTTAATTCTAGATGCAAAGGCTAGGCTATTGTCATGACTTACCTACCATTAACAAGAATGCTAAGTCTGTGGCCCATCTATGCCAAGGAATGGTCATTGTATATTTTGCTAGAAAATAAGAGATACTCAATAAGCTTGTGAACTTTTCCCTGATTGCAGCAAGCCCTAACTATTATAAGTAACTATTGTGTTTTTTTCAAAATCAAAAATCATTTGAATGTAAACAGAGGTATATATCAGATAAATAGAGTGGAATTGAGACTAACAAAGGCTGACTTAGATAACTTTGAAGCAACTTTAGCAATCAATGTTGAATATGGTTATCCTAACAAATACCAACAACATTAATTAACTGAGAAAGTCATCTTCTCAGAAGTGGAAGCAAAAAGCATGACATCATTGTGTGGTGTTCTTAGATTCCTAATTTCAATCTCACAATTTCACCATTTAGAATTATTATCTTTTAGCTCACATACAATTATTCAAACCAAATCCCTATTACCTGTTGACACCATATCATCACAAGTGTTGTTTGCAGTGTAGGGAATGATGTTCTAGATTTTAGTACTTAATTACTGGCTATATACATGCCTTTCTTAAACTAAACATTTATCTGACTATGTCAATGAATTAAGCAGTTATTTTATACCTGCTTTGATAACAAATCAACAAGATAATAACTTAGCAATATGCTAGCAGATTAAGGCGGGTACTGAGTATTTCCAAAGTAATTGAAGTTGTTTCAGAGACAATTGCTTATTAAAATCAAATATTTTGACTAAGCTTTTGCTTTTAGCAATTAAAATGATTACATCAAATGCTCAATTGTAATATCCTCTACCTGGCATTATCACTGTTTATCTACTGTTACTTTATAATGTTAGCTGTGTTATTGCGGGTAAGGATTTACTCATTGTTACTGCTTGACTAGTTTCTTCTGTTATCTTATGTAACCTCGACTAACTGTTCCCTTTTTAGGTGATGAAGCCATGCGGTAACCTCCATAATGATCTTCTAGTGGGCATCTGCAGAAAACGGATCTCCACATCCAATTTCACCATTCCATCTGATGTTTGAGTGCCACTTCTCAGCTCAGTCAAGATAGCTTATGTGTACCCTACATTAGCTCAGTGCTTACTCAAGACAGGACACAACTTGACTTAAACTCTATTGTGTGAAAGTGTTATATCTATTTGCAACCTGAACTCTTACTAGTTGTTCATTAAATATTACATGTAGCCATTACTGAAATATATTGGCTTATTTAAATAAATTCTAATCGAACAACTTCCTAACCTACATTTATAATTTACTACATGTATGGTCATTATATCAGTCAATTATAGGTCATAAATTTAGATCTGAAATAATATTAAGATAACTCCTAGGGTTTGGTTATCCAACCATTTATTGACAGTTAGTTATCTAATACATGTAGAAAGGAAATGATAGTCGGCTAATTGAGAGAAAACCCCTACACCTAACATAAGTGCACTTTCATGATCTGGCACAGGGACCCTAGAATCGTTCCCTGTGATGTATCCAGACCACTACTAAACACTGCTTGATTAGCTCAACATTGTATTAAATAATCAAACCATTAATAAGATGAAAAATAAGAATTCCAAGTAAAATTCTTTATCAAACTCTTACACTAAGTTTCAATGTATTTATAGTAATTCCAAAAGAAGTACCTGTTGATTCAAATTTAAACTTTCTGCCAAGATGGCAGCTAAAAATAATGTAAGTGTTATTTAGTCAAAAGTATTTTTATTGACAGATACAAATATCTCTTTTTTGACACATATTTTATTCTTGGTTGCATTTTACAAATTAATCTGAAATAATAGCAACTGATCTAATTATAATATTTTTAATCAACTCCTTTTTGATCTTACTCTCTTCTGCGACATTTACAGCTTATTTCTGATTATTTTGGATGATGCTACACACCCCCCTCAGCTTGCTTTATTTTTAGCACAGCTCGTTCTCCATGTACCACAGTGTCCGCCTTTCGAATTATCATTTCTGCCTGCTGATCAGACCACGTTGTTTTCTCGAATTCCATTTGTTTTGTCATCTTTAGAACATAATTAGTGAAGGGTGGTGTTTGAAATAATAAATGAATAACTATCCTTCATTCCCTTACTTAATCTGTATAAAAAGTGTCATAATATAAATAGTAATAGGAATTATATCCCAGCAACAAAATGCTGATCATGAGCATCATCTGTGCATCAGCTCTACTAGTGTGTGCTAAGTCTTCTCTGATTTGGTTGTCAGGATAGAAAAACATGAAAACTTTCCTTAAACTTTGAGTATTTGCCACATCATTGTAGAAAAAACTGATGTTATCTCTTACCTTTTTTTCTGTTATCGTATTGGGATCATTTTTATTTAATATCATCATTGTAATGATTTCGACCCTCTTAGTGACGTCGTAGTAGTGGTATTTCTTTTCCCATATATCTGTCCAAACTATATCGTTTACTCCAGAGAATAACATTATAGCTCTTAGGTTCTGCTCCTCGATTTCATTTCTAAGATCTTGCAATTGTACGTTTATTGGTTTTCCATATGTGTAAAGCTGGTCTGGCGTTATTGTGCCTTCGATGTAGACCCTTTCTTTGTTGTAGTTTTGCAACAATATCACTTTTGATTTCTTGTAGTCATCTTTTTCAATTATAGCTTTTGCTTTCTTTTCATTGTTTACATATGACTTGTACTCATGTAGGAATGTCTTTGCAACCTTGACGTCTTTTGGTAATCTTCAATGTGGGAGGACCATTGGTATGGTGATAGTCTCTGGTGGTGTGCAGATCAGTAGTTTCGTTTCTATTTCTTGTTCTTTGAGCTGGTACGAGCCTTCTGTTGTTGATGCTGTGGCTAGACCTATGGTAGCAGGGTAATTCATTTTTGCTTCAGGAATTGTGTCCCAGAATGCTTGTGTGAGTCCGCTTTGACTTAGTTTTAATCGTAGTTCGTCTTTAATTTCCACTCTTGAAGTGATGCATTCAACATCTATAGCCAGTTGATTGTATGGTCTGAATAATTCTTGCAGTTCTGTTCATGTGAATGCTTCAGTGAACATAAGTTTCATTGTTGCTACTGTTTGTTGTTCTCTAATGCACTGGAAGTTTCTTTCTTTTATATCTTTTGATTCTTTTGTAATCTTAATTTTGACCAAGAAATGCTTGTTGTCTGTGTCTATCCATTCTATTGTCTTAGCTGGACTAATTTCTCCCCACTTTTTGATGTTTATTCTATCGATTGTCTGTTGTGTCTTGGGGATAGTAGTAATCTGGACGATGTTAATAATTGCTCCTCCTCTAACATTTCTGCTTGGGACTTCGTAACCATTTCACAGACTTCTACTGGTTCCGTAATACCTCCTCTCTTCATCATTTCACCGCTTCGAATGATCTTGGTAAATGTGCACCACAGACTGTCTCATTCATAGCATCCCATTTTGTGGTCTAGTATATTCTGCATGTTTTTCTGTGTTAGCATTTTTCGGATTTCGGCTGTGCTTGCAAGTTTCCTCTTAATAATTTTCTTCGTTGTGAGCCATGGCTGGTTTTGGAGTTGCTTCATCTGTGTCTCGGATGTCGCTCCCCACATGTATTTTCTCATTGGATCGTCAAATATCATGATTTCCCGTCGTATTTGCGATGCTTATTGCTGACATCTTCCCCAGTGGATTTTCTTTCATTATTATTCTACTCAATATTTTTTCCATTGCTTGCACTGGCTTCTCTGATCGATTCAGTGACTCCAGTTTTCCAGTGTGACCTTTTAATAGCCAGTTCTTCATTTGTGTGTTGATCAGGGATATCGCAATTTCGTATTTCTTTGATTTTGTTAGTTTGTGACGAGTTTGTCACAAGATCTGGAGTTTTATTTCCACATCTTCTGTTGTAAATATAGCTAATATCCACGCCATAGTTCTATAGCGCATTTCTGGTGCATTCTTTTCTTCAAATACTAATTGTTTAAAATCTTTTTTCTTATTCAATTCGTAGGCTCTGTTTACTTCTGTCAGTGCCATTTCTACTGATTTGTGGAATTTTCAGGATGGTGCATCGATTCTTATTTCTGGCCAGCCTTCCTCTACTTTTTGTTGCAACTTCATGTTCCTCCAAATCNNNCACTTTATAAACAGTGTGTTTGCTTTTTCAATTCCTTATACATCCATTGTCAACTCTATGGTTTTCATTTGCCTGTAAAGATTGATTGCAATGCATGGGTCTACCATGA